>JARQOD010008406.1:0-35683 GCA_033576555.1 Oophaga sylvatica | reverse complement strand
GGCTTGCCTCCTTGCATCCAGGATCTCCTGCGCCCTTGGATCATCAGCATCAATTCTTCTGCTGTGGAATTAACAGACAAAAAGGAATTGTGTTTATATGTGTTGATTGTCCCTGTTTTAACATATAACATTCAAACAAGGACATTATTCCGACCACATGCAATCATTTGTAGCCATCAACAGTACCATGGGTATCCCTGGACCAAAAAAAAAATAAAAATAAAAAAAAAAATTAACAGTTTGAATCAAACGATCCCCAATAACAAAAAAAAAAAACAGTACAAACATAATGATATTAAAAACATGGACATTTCACATACAAGCATGACTATATTTAAGGTCAGAGGCACCCAAAAAAAAATTGCAACAAAAAGAAAAGTAGATCAACATTTGGATACTAAACACATGCAAATGTAATAGCAGCATGAGTAGATAAACCGTGAGAGGCCACAAAGAACAAAGATTGCAAACAAAAAAACATTAGCATACAATGCAAGAGACCATGAGTAGATAAAGCGTGAGAGGCCACAAAGAACAAAGATTGCAAAGAAAAAAACATTAGCATACTAAACAAATGCAAGAGAGCATTAGTAGAAAAAAACATCACAGGCCCCAAAAAAATAAACATTGGCAAAAAAAATGTAGATAAACATTACCATAGTAAAAACCCATGCACATTTCAGATAGTAGCAGGACAAGCAACCACATCACAGGCCCAAAAAATAAACATTGGCAAAAAAAATGTAGATAAACATTACCATAGTAAAAACCCATGAACATTTCAGATAGTAGCAGGACAAGCAACCACATCACAGGCCCCAAAAATAAACATTATCAAAAAAAATGTAGATAAACATTACCATAGTAAAAACCCATGCACATTTCACATAGTAGCAGGACAAGCAACCACATCACAGCCCCAAAAAACAAACATTGGCAAAAAAAATGTAGATAAACATTACCATAGTAAAAACCCATGAACATTTCAGATAGTAGCAGGACAAGCAACCACATCACAGGCCCCAAAAATAAACATTGTCAAAAAAAATGTAGATAAACATTACCATAGTAAAAACCCATGCACATTTCAGATAGTAGCAGGACAAGCAACCACATCACAGCCCCAAAAAAAAAAACATTGGCAAAAAAATGTAGATAAACATTACCATAGTAAAAACCCATGCACATTTCAGATAGTAGCAGGACAAGCAACCACATCACAGCCCCAAAAAAAAACATTGGCAAAAAAAATGTAGATAAACATTACCATAGTAAAAACCCATGCACATTTCAGATAGTAGCAGGACAAGCAACCACATCACAGGCCCAAAAAAAAAACATTTGCAAAAAAAATGGAGATAAACATTGCCATAGTAAACACATGCACATTTCAGATAGTAGCAGGACAAGCAACCACACATCACAGGCCCAAAAAAAAAGATTTAAAAAAAAAAACAAAACATTATATGATACACAAATCCACATTTCATATTGTCGCAGGGAGACCAAGCACATCACTGCAAAAAAACAGTACCAGTAGATCTACATTATCAACATTCACAACAGTAGCAGGGAATACACAATAAAGTTCACAAACAAATGCATTTTAAACTCGGGGACCCACCCCATCATCACCAATTTAATTTCATACAATACCAGGGGAACCAATCCCCATCACAGAAAAAACATGAAATATAAAATGTACCAGGGTGCCAAAAATAAACATCAGCTCACACAGCATTGGTGACATATGTATTGTACATTTTGGATTTTTTAGGCATATTTACCGTTTGTTTTCCTGGCGCTCCATGATGCGGATCCTGGCTGCTAGTCTCCGGTGGTTGAGTCTCCGGTGGTTGAGTCTCCGGTGGCTGAGGCGTCGGTGGCTGAGGCGTCGGTGGTCTGCGGTGGCTGCGTCTCCGGTGGCTGCGTCTCCGGTGGCTGCGTCTCCGGTGGCTGCGTCTCCGGTGGCTGCTGTGGATGTGTCTGATGTCCCACAAATTTTTTTTTTATATGTTTGCTGAGGGGTGGTATCTGTTTGTTGTGGGCTGGTATATCAATTAAAAAACCGGATGCGGCTACCGGATGCGGCTCAAGCCGGATGCGGCGCATTGCGGCGTCCATAGACTTTCATTGTAAAAAAACACCGCACGCGCCGCATCCGGCGCATGCGGCTTTTTCGCCGCAGACAAAAAACGTTACATGCAACGTTTTTTCCAGACACCGGACGGTGACCAGACACCGCATCCGGCACCAACCGGACGCGCCGCAGTGACATGCGGCGCCATCCAGCGCTAATGAAAGTCTATGGGAAAAAAAACGCATGCGGTGCATACGTTTTGTGATGCGGCGCTGCTGAAAAATGTCGGGGGCGCCGCAATGAGAAAAACGGATGTGTGTGTGAAAGAGGCCTAATAGTGGGAGCACAGAGCATGGACACATACAGTGTCTGTCATTACTGTGTAATAGTGGGAGGACAGAGCATGGGCACATACAGTGTCTGCCATTACTGTGCAATAGTGGGAGGACAGAGCATGGACACATACAGTATCTGTCATTACTGTGTAATAGTGGGAGGACAGAGCATGGGCACATACAGTGTCTGTCATTACTGTGTAATAGTGGGAGGACAGAGCATGGGCACATACAGTGTCTGCCATTACTGTGTAATAGTGGGAGGACAGAGCATGGGCACATACAGTGTCTGCCATTACTGTGCAATAGTGGGAGGACAGAGCATGGACACATACAGTATCTGTCATTACTGTGTAATAGTGAGAGGACAGAGCATGGGCACATACAGTGTCTGCCATTACTGTGTAATAGTGGGAGGACAGAGCATTGACACATACAGTGTCTGCCATTACTGTGTAATAGTGGGAGGACAGAGCATGGACACATACAGTGTCTGCCATTACTGTGTAATAGTGGGAGGACAGAGCATGGACACATACAGTGTCTGCCATCACTGTGTAATAGTGGGAGGACAGAGCATGAACACATACAGTGTCTGCCATCACTGTGTAATAGTGGGAGGACAGAGCATGGACACATACAGTGTCTGCCATTACTGTGTAATAGTGGGAGGACAGAGCATGGGCACATACAGTGTCTGCCATCACTGTGTAATAGTGGGAGGACAGAGCATGGACACATACAGTGTCTGCCATCACTGTGTAATAGTGGGAGGACAGAGCATGGGCACATACAGTGTCTGCCATTACTGTGTAATAGTGGGAGGATAGAGCATGGACACATACAGTGTCTGCCATCACTGTGTAATAGTGGGAGGACAGAGCATAGACACATACAGTGTCTGCCATCACTGTGTAATAGTGGGAGGACAGAGCATGGACACATACAGTGTCTGCCATCACTGTGTAATAGTGGAGGACGAGCATGGGCACATACAGTGTCTGTCATCACTGTGTAATAGTGGGAGGACAGAGCATGGGACATACAGTGTCTGCCATTACTGTGCAATAGTGGGAGGACAGAGCATGGGCACATACAGTGTCTGTCATTACTGTGTAAATAGTGGGAGGACAGAGCATGGGCACATACAGTGTCTGCCATCACTGTGTAATAGTGGGAGGACAGAGCATGGGCACATACAGTGTCTGCCATCACTGTGTAATAGTGGGAGGACAGAGCATGGACACATACAGTGTCTGCCATCACTGTGTAATAGTGGGAGGACAGAGCATGGACACATACAGTGTCTGCCATCACTGTGTAATAGTGGGAGGACAGAGCATGGACACATACAGTGTCTGCCATCACTGTGTAATAGTGGGAGGACAGAGCATGGACACATACAGTGTCTGCATCACTGTGTAATAGTGGGAGGATAGAGCATGGACACATACAGTGTCTGCCATTACTGTGTAATAGTGGGAGGACAGAGCATGACACATACAGTGTCTGCCATCACTGTGTAATAGTGGGAGGACAGAGCATGAACACATACAGTGTCTGCCATCACTGTGTAATAGTGGGAGGACAGGGCATGGACACATACAGTGTCTGCCATTACTGTGTAATAGTGGGAGGACAGAGCAAAGACACATACAGTGTCTGCCATCACTGTGTAATAGTGGGAGGACAGAGCATAGACACATACAGTGTCTGCCATCACTGTGTAATAGTGGGAGGACAGAGCATGGACACATACAGTGTCTGCCATCACTGTGTAATAGTGGGAGGACAGAGCATGGGCACATACAGTGTCTGCCATCACTGTGTAATAGTGGGAGGACAGAGCATGGCACATACAGTGTCTGCCATCACTGTGTAATAGTGGGAGGACAGAGCATGGGCACATACAGTGTCTGCCATTACTGTGTCAATAGTGGGAGGACAGAGCATGGGCACATACAGTGTCTGTCATACTGTGTAATAGTGGGAGGACAGAGCATGGGCACATACAGTGTCTGCCATCACTGTGTAATAGTGGGAGGATAGAGCATGGACACATACAGTGTCTGCCATCACTGTGTAATAGTGGGAGGACAGAGCATAGACACATACAGTGTCTGCCATCACTGTGTAATAGTGGGAGGACAGAGCATGGGCACATACAGTGTCTGCCATCACTGTGTAATAGTGGGAGGACAGAGCATGGACACATACAGTGTCTGCCATCACTGTGTAATAGTGGGAGGACAGAGCATGGGCACATACAGTGTCTGTCATCACTGTGTAATAGTGGGAGGACAGAGCATGGGCACATACAGTGTCTGCCATTACTGTGCAATAGTGGGAGGACAGAGCATGGCACATACAGTGTCTGTCATTACTGTGTAATAGTGGGAGGACAGAGCATGGGCACATACAGTGTCTGCCATCACTGTGTAATAGTGGGAGGACAGAGCATGGGCACATACAGTGTCTGCCATCACTGTGTAATAGTGGGAGGACAGAGCATGGACACATACAGTGTCTGCCATCACTGTGTAATAGTGGGAGGACAGAGCATGGACACATACAGTGTCTGCCATCACTGTGTAATAGTGGGAGGACAGTGCATGGACACATACAGTGTCTGCCATCACTGTGTAATAGTGGGAGGACAGAGCATGGACACATACAGTGTCTGCCATCACTGTGTAATAGTGGGAGGATAGAGCATGGACACATACAGTGTCTGCCATTACTGTGTAATAGTGGGAGGACAGAGCATAGACACATACAGTGTCTGCCATCACTGTGTAATAGTGGGAGGACAGAGCATGAACACATACAGTGTCTGCCATCACTGTGTAATAGTGGGAGGACAGGGCATGGACACATACAGTGTCTGCCATTACTGTGTAATAGTGGGAGGACAGAGCAAAGACACATACAGTGTCTGCCATCACTGTGTAATAGTGGGAGGACAGAGCATAGACACATACAGTGTCTGCCATCACTGTGTAATAGTGGGAGGACAGAGCATGAACACATACAGTGTCTGCCATCACTGTGTAATAGTGGGAGGACAGAGCATGGACACATACAGTGTCTGCCATTACTGTGTAATAGTGGGAGGACAGAGCATGGACACATACAGTGTCTGCCATTACTGTGTAATAGTGGGAGGACAGAGCATAGACACATACAGTGTCTGCCATCACTGTGTAATAGTGGGAGGACAGAGCATGGACACATACAGTGTCTGCTATTACTGTGTAATAGTGGGAGGATAGAGCATGGACACATACAGTGTCTGTCTGTTAAATATTAATTATTGGTTATGGATTTATTCTTTATACACTCAATTCTGTACCAAGCACATTAACGTTCGCTGACATACACATGCTATTTTTGTATGGTAAAGTGTCATCTCCATATACAGAGACCACGTGATCTAAGGGACTTATATATAATGGCTACACGAAGGGAGGGGTCGCTCTTGCTCGCTCACTCTCTCCACAGACACATGGGACAAGAACTATGATGAATGAAGAGCCAGCTGCCATGTAACCACGTGTTGCTTCTCTGAGACGCTCCTGACAGAGACAGAATGTCATTTTACCATTCAGGACACCAAGGAAAGATGTGTACAAGTTTTGCTATGGACAAATGGACAATCTTTTCGTAACTATTTCACTCATTTTATGTTTTCCTGTAATGATGTTTTTTTGATGGACAGTCCAATAAACCACTATAATTTTTTTTATAAGAAACGTGACATTTTCTTTAAAGTATCGCATCTGGTAACAAGTCCTTGAAAAATATACTTAAAATAAGCATTTTTAACATTTTGGAGAGCCAGCCAGTCACACTTGATTTTTAGAGTGTGAATTTTTGATAACTTGCAAGGGAGGAGGAATAGAAGGAAAATTACGTCAGATGTGCAAGTCGTCAAAGAAATCACATTACGATATTTCAGGATCAAGAAAGAACCTATGAATGAGGACTAAGAGTTGCCAGACGTACTACAGGAATCAGACGTGCTGATGACAAGAGGCCATTGTTCAAGAAAGGAGCTACAAGCTGAGATATTTCAAGGTAAGAAATATGGATGTCATTACTTCTTTTTCTAATCAAAGTAGACTGAAATTTATGTCTGTAGATCAGTCTAATTTAGAAGTTTTATGGCTCAGCTTATATGCAGAATGTGAAAAGGAAAATCTAAAGCTAGAATCTAAGCTAGTGTCCTTTAATAGAGAAAGAGAGAAATTGAAAAATATTTTACAGTTGGTTCATGTATTTCACAAGTTTGTATTAGAGAAATCTAAAGATGACTGTGTAGAAATAGTGTCAGATCATACCAGTGATGTTCCCGAGATTGACTGTAATGAGGAAATTGAGCAACATGTGGGACATGTGTCTGTAATGGCTACTCAAGGTGACCTTGTCTCTGATAACGTAAAAAAAGATGGTGGAAATGTGGGAGGAGACTTGAGAACTGATGTAGGAGGGAACATGGGAGGAGACTTGAGAACTGATGTAGGAGGGAACATAGGAGGAGACTTGAGAACTGATGCAGATGACGTACGAGAGACGGATGTACAAAGGCCACCAAAAATAGAAGACAATTCACAGGCCCAACTCCAAATTAAAGTTAGGAAAAATTTTTTAAAATTATGCAAAATCATTCCTGCATATGATAACAAAATCCATGTTTGCAGAAATTCTGAAATCTTCGAAAGCTTTATTGACAAGCTTGATTTAAGTAATGACGAGAAAAATCAATTATTTAAATTGTGGCTTCCTGCAACCTTTTCCAGACGCCTGACATTAACCCCTTCCCGACCCATGACACCACGTAGGCGTCATGAAAACCTGTGCCAATCCGACCCATGACGCCTATGTGGCGTCATGAAAGGATCTCGTCCCTGCGGGCCGGGAGACCGGGGTCACTCAAAGGTCACCCGACCCGCAGTTACAGGACCCTTTGTGCTTCACCGCAGGGGGGTTGGCTTAACCCCCCCGTGGCCACGATCGCTCTGATTGGCTGTTAAAAGTGAAACAGCCAATCAGAGCAATGTGTAATATTTCACCAATTTAATTGGTGAAATATTACAATCCAGCCATGGCCGATGCTGCAATAGCATCTGCCATGGCTGGAGACCGAGCCCTGACCCCCCCCACACCGAGTCACGGCGGTGATCGGCCGCCGCCACCGAAAGATGGCAGCGATCGGTCACCGCCGTCACTTACAGCTCCCCTCCTCTTTTGGTCCACTGCCCCCACTTCCTATACCCCCCCCAGCCTTCCGACCCCCCTACTCACCTCTCCCGATCCACCGATGTCCCACGATCGGGCCCGGCGTCCGCCCGGGCCTCTTCATGGGCGCCGCCATATTGGAAAATGGCGGGCGCATGCGCAGTGCGCCCGCCGGCCGGCGCATGCGCAGTGCGCCCCCCAGTGTTCAAAAATTTATTTTGATCACTGTGATAAACTGTCACAGTGATCAAATAAAAAAAAGTAAATGAACCCCCCTTTACCATAGGTAGGGACAAATAAAAAAATAAAGAATTTTTTTTTTTTTCCTAGCGGATTTTGCTGCTGATCGCGGCGGATTTCGCTGCTGATCGCGGCGGACTTCGCTGCTGATCCGGGCGGACATCGCTGCTGATCCGCGGCGGATTTCGCTGCGGTCCGCGCGATTCGCTGCGATCGCGCGGATTTCGCTGCTGATCCGCGGCGGACTATTCGCTGCTGATCGGCGGCGGATTTCGCTGCTGATCGCGGCGGATTTCGCTGCTGATCGGCGGCGGATTTCGCTGCTGATCCGCGGCGGATTTCGCTGCTGATCCGCGGCGGACTTTTCGCTCGCTGCTGATCCGCGGCGGACTTCGCTGCTGATCCGCGCGGATTTCGCTGCTGATCGGCGGCGGATTTCGCTGCTGATCCGCGGCGGATTTCGCTGCTGATCGGCGGCGGATTTCGCTGCTGATCGCGGCGGATTTCGCTGCTGATCCGCGGCGGATTTCGCTGCTGATCCGCGGCGGATTTCGCTGCTGATCCGCGCGGATTTCGCTGCTGATCCGCGGCGGATTTCGCTGCTGATCGCGGCGGATTTCGCTGCTGATCCGCGGCGGATTCGCTGCTGATCGCGGCGGATTTCGCTGCTGATCCGCGGCGGATTTCGCTGCTGATCGCGGCGGATTTCGCTGCTGATCCCGGCGGATTCGCTGCGGATCGCGCGATTTCGCTGCTGATCGCTGCGGATTTCGCTGCTGATCGCGGCGGATTTCGCTGCTGATCGCGGCGGATTCGCTGCGATCCGGCGGATTTCGCTGCTGATCCGCGGCGGATTTCGCTGATCCGCGGCGATTCGCGCTGAGCGGCGGATTTCGCTGCTGATCCGCGATTGTGCTGATCGCGGATTTCGCTGCTGATCCGCGGCGGATTTCGCGTTATGCTATACCGTTACCAGCCGGTCAACGCTACGTGTTGAACGGGCTGGTAAAACGCAATATGAACCCAGCCTTAGGGTTAGAACTAGGGTTAGGGTTAGCATTAGGGCTAAGGTTAGAATTACGGTTAGGGTTGGAATTTGGGTTAGGGTTGGAATTTGGGTTAGGTTGGAATTAGGGTTAGGTTTGGAATTAGGTTAGGCTTGTAGTTAGGTTTATGGTTAGAGTTGGGATTAGGGTTAGGGGTGTGTTGGGGTTAGGGTTATGATTAGGGTTTGTATTAGGGATAGGTGTGTGTAGGCGTTAGGGGTGTGTTGGGGTTAGGGTTGGAGTTAGAATTGAGGGGTTTCCACTATTTAGGCACATCAGGGGGTCTCCATACGCGACATGGCGCCACCATTGATTCCTGCAAATTTTGCGTTCAAAAAGTCAAACAGTGCTCCCTTTATTCCAAGCCCCGACGTATGCCCAAACAGTGGTTTATCCCCACATATGAGGTATCAGCGTACTCTGGAAAAATTGCACAACAACTTTGGGGGTTCTAATTTCTCCTGTTAACATTGGGAAAAAAAATTGGGGACTAAAAATTATTTTTGTGGAAAAAAAATGATTTTATATTTTCACGGCTCTGCGTTATAAACTTCTGTGAAGGACTTGGAGATTCAAAGTGCTCACCACACATCTAGAGGAGTTCCTTTGGGGATCTAGTTTCCAAAATGGGGTCACTTGTGGGGAGTTTCTACTGTTTAGGCACATCAGTGACTCTGCAAACGTAACATGACGCCCGAAGACCATTCCATCAAGTGGGCATTTCAAAAGGTCACTACTTCCCATCCGAGCCCCGACGTGTGCCCATACAGTAGTTTTCTCCCACATATGGGATATCAGCATACTCAGGACAAATTGGACAACAACTTTTGGGGTCTAATTTCTCATGTTACCCTTGCGAAAATAAAAAAATTGGGGACTAAAAGATCCTGATTGTGGAAAAAATATGATTTTTTTATTTTCATGCACGGGCGTTATAAACTTCTGTGTAGCCCTTGGGGGTTCAAAGTGCTCACCACACATCTAGATAAGTTCTTTGCGGTGTCTAGTTTCCAAAATGGGGTCACTTGTGGGGAGTTTCTACTGTTTAGGCGCATCAGGGGCTCTGCAAACGTAACAAGATGCCCGCAGACCATTCCATCAAGTTGGCATTTCAAAGCGTCACTACATCCCTTCCGAGCCCTGACGTGTGCCCAAACAGTGGTTCCCCCCCACATATGATGTACTAGCGTACTCAGGACAAACTGGACAACAACTTTCGGGGTCCAATTTCTTCTGTAACCATTGTGAAAATAAAAAATAGTGGGCTAAAAAAATCATTTTTTGAGAAAAAAAAATGATATTTTATTTTCACGGCTCTGCGTTATAAACTTCTGTAAAGCACCTGGGGGGTTCAAAGTGCTCACTATGCATCTAGATAAGTTCCTTAGGGCGTCTAGTTTCCAAAATGGGGTCACTTGTGGGGGAGCTCCAATGTTTAGGCACACAGGGACTCTCCAAATGCGACATGGCAACCGCTAAATATTCCAGCATATTTTCCATTCAAAAAGTCAAATGGCGCTCCTTCCCTTCTGAGCCCTGCCGTGCGCCCAAACAGTGGTTTATGACCACATATGAGGTATCTGTGTACTCAGGAGAAATTGCCCAACAAATTTTAGGATCCAATTTATACTGTTGCCCATGTGAAAATGAAAAAAACTGAGGCTAAAAGAAAATTTTTGTGAAAAAAAAGTACTTTCTTTTTTTTACGGATCAATTTGTGAAGCACCTGGGGGTTCAAAGTGCTCACTATACATCTAGATAAGTTCCTTAGGGGGTCTAGTTTCCAAAATGGGGTCACTTGGGGGGAGCTCCAATGTTTAGGCACACAGGGACTCTCCAAATGCGACATGGCAACCGCTAAATATTCCAGCATATTTTCCATTCAAAAAGTCAAATGGCGCTGCTTCCCTTCTGAGCCCTGCCATGCGCCCAAACAGTGGTTTATGACCACATATGAGATATCTGTGTACTCAGGAGAAATTGCCCAACAAATTTTAGGATCCAATTTATACTGTTGCCCATGTGAAAATGAAAAAACTGAGGCTAAAAGAAAATTTTTGTGAAAAAAAAGTACTTTCTTTTTTTTACAGATCAATTTGTGAAGCACCTGGGGGTTCAAAATGATCACTATGCATCTAGATAAGTTCCTTAGGGGGTCTAGTTTCCAAAATGGGGTCACTTGTGGGGGAGCTCCAATGTTTAGGCACACAGGGACTCTCCAAATGTGACATGGCAACCGCTAAATATTCCAGCATATTTTCCATTCAAAAAGTCAAATGGCGCTCCTTCCCTTCTGAGCCCTGCCGTGCGCCCATACAGTGGTTTATGACCACATATGAGGTATCTGTGTACTCAGGAGAAATTGCCCAACAAATTTTAGGATCCATTTTATCCTGATGCCCATGTAAAAATGAAAAAATTGATGCTAAAAGAAAATTTTTGTTGGAAAAATTAAAATGTCCATTTTTTCCTTACACGTTGCTTTAGTTCCTGTGAAGCACCTGAAGGGTTAATAATCTTCTTGAATGTAGTTTTGAGTAGCTTGAGGGGTGCAGTTTTTATAAAGGTGTAACTTTTGGGTATTTTCTGCCATATAGACCCCTCAAAGTGACTTCAAATGTGAGGTGGTCCTAAAAAAAATGGTTTTGTAAATTTTGCTGTAAAAATGAGAAATCGCTGGTCAACTTTTAACCCTTATAACTTCCTAACAAAAAAAAATGTTGTTCCCAAAATTGTGCTGATGTAAAGTAGACATGTGGGAAATGTTATTTTTTAACTATTTTGTGTCACATAACTCTCTAGTTTAACAGAATAAAAATTAAAAATTTGAAAATTACAAAATTTTCAAAATTTTCGCCAAATTTCCATTTTTTTCACAAATAAACGCAAAAATTATCGACTTAAATTTACCACTAACATGAAGCCCAATATGTCACGAAAAAACAATCTCAGAATCGCTAGGATCCGTTGAAGCGTTCCTGAGTTATTACCTCATAAAGGGACACTGGTCAGAATTGCAAAAAATGGCAAGGTCTTTAAGGTCAAAATAGGCTGGGTCATGAAGGGGTTAAAGTTGAGTTTTGATAATGAATTACATGGAGATCTAGATGATAAAGACAGACTGAAAATTCTGATTTTCTGTGCCTTAAATGAAAATTGTCCAGATATTGAGATTCTTCAAAAATTAAGGATTGGTCGGAAAGAATGTACTTTTACATTAATGTCCATATTTGAAAGGTTGTACAAAACTCTAATTACCAATGTCAAAACACAATCAATGATAAAGTATTTTGTGGACAAATTTGGATTCCTAAATTCTGTATCTCGTGTTATTGCGTCACAAAAAGATACTTTATTTGAATGTGCGCAATCCCTTGATTTTGCTAGAAAACATGAGAATCGTGAATGGAAAATAAATCAAACAGACAGAGTAAGATCTTTTCAAAAGCCAGTGTCAAAATCTCCTAAACTGAGTCATCCCCGGAATCAAATCTATGACATACGGAGGAAATTACATATTTGTTATAAGCCCTATAAAAAAATCCAAGAGTCCGCTTTGCAGAAAGAGTTAATAATTCAAAGTTCAGACCGCTCTGTAAAGAGACAAATGGCGGACATTGAAAGACAGGAACAGATGATTCTTCAAAGAGACATAGTTGAGTCTTCAGTTTACAGCTCATTATCGGAGCTGCTCAAACAATCATTAAAAAAAGGAATCATAAAAAGAGCTTTTCAGGACATCTTTGACAAAGAAATAAGATTTGGTTTAGGAATTGACTGAAAATGAAAGTATATGTTGTGTAAAAGTATTATACAATATATTATTCAGTTATTTGTAATTATTTTATAAATATAAATATATAGTTCTACAGTTTTTGTAGATATATATATATATATATTTATACAGTATATATACTATACTTGTATAAGTAGAGATTGTATAACTGTATATCTATATCTATAGTGATATAATTAAAATAAACTACAGAAAATATTTAGAATTACATTAAAGCCAATACATATATGTATAAGACATTGCAATTGTTTTGTTTTTGTATATGATATTAACCTTATCTCTTATTTATCCTTAGAATTTTCACTTCAAAGTAGGATTTAATCGGGAAAAATTCTCTTACATGGATTTATTCCTTTATTTACACAGGAATTTGTAATAACTGCATGACAGTCACACATGTGACATTTAAACTGTTCTAATAATAAGGCAATTACCATATACCCCTATTTCAGTGGTTGCAACTTAAAGCTCTTATAGCTTCAGTGAGCTCAGCCTTTGCAAGTCAAATAATTTTTCTTTAGGCCTCTTAAGTTCTAGGGTTCAATTTCAGTTGCAAACCTTGCACCAAATATAGAAACAGCTCATAACCAAATTTTCTTATGAGTCCTTTTATCTATAGAATGGTTCACAAAGTTTATGTTATGTGTATTTGGGGAATATTCAAAGAAATATTAAAATATTAAATTTAGTAGTTTACAATGCGCATTGATAATTAGGATACAATTATTTGGGTTAAAATATATATGTATTACATACCTTTTTGTATGAGGAATCTGTGGTGTAAACTTATATGTTCACAGTCTGAGTGACAGATGACAGATGCGTGTATGAGCAGCTGCTAAGAGTGAACATAATCTAAGAGTATGTGATGTATGAAAGGAGAGGTTTCACAATTCATGGTATGCGAGAAAAACAACAACTTGTTTTTAAAAAAAATAATACAAATCAGTTCAATTAGAATATTAAGATACATAATGAAATATTATCTACTCAACATATATTCCTTTAGTAATTATTATTTTTTAGTTAATAGTAGATAAGTGGAATCACACATCAAAATGGTTTATCAAGAAAATTTACATTTAGATTATTTTTTTTCCTTTTTCCCAAAAGATAATTTTATGATATTCAATGTTATTTTTATTTTTAATGGTTACATAGATGGTACACATCTTCAGACAAATATATGGTATAAAGCTAAAACAGAAGTTACATAAATAATTTATAAAACAATTATTTTTTTTTTCATTTTGGTTTTGATAAATCAATTATTTCACAGAATAATATTTTTTTTGGTATTAAGGGGGAAATGTGTTTTTGATCTTGAATACATCATCACATTTCATCAACACCTCTTCTTCACACATTTTAAAGAATATAAAAAGACTACAATGGTATAACTACTAGAGATAATAACATTAAGTATTATAAAGAGTCATTTCTTTACACTAAGAAGGGGATTACATGCAAAGTTGCATAATATGAATATTTTGGTAAAACAGGGTCATGACAAATATGAAATCATCCAGATAATGGAAATATTAAGGGTATGTGTTACAGACAACATAACTACTCAGCATTTGTCATAAACATATAAAGGCCTTATTTGCCTTATTTTTATTTTTATTCTTACTTTTGTTTTTATTTTTCATTTTTTATTCTTCTTTTATCTCTATTTTTGATTCTTAATTTTTATTTTTTTATCTCAATCAAGAAACATCAATATTTAATAAAGTAATGTCTAGTATGAGAATATTGCTTCATTAAATATAGTAAAGATATCGGTTCATTAGAAGAAAATGTTCTAATTCTGAGTAAATACAATCATTCATTCATTCATTCATTCATTCATTCACTCATATTCACATTTTGGTTCATGGCTATACATTCTTATCTATTATTGGTCTAATAAATATATTCCATTAATAAAGTTTTAGTAATAAAGATGGAAACACTTGTTACATAAAAAAACACACTGACACCTATGGGTTGAAAAGGTAATTACACCAATGACATAAAAATGTTCTATCTCATGAAGAATATGGTTAATAATGCATTATCATTTATGATTGTTTCACATACAAACATGAATTCCATATTACTATTCTGATAATAATTCTATGGATATTATTGATTGCTATGGTACGCTGTGATATTATAGGTTAGGAAAATTACCAGATTTGGTATAGAATAGGGAATGAAGACTTCAAGCAAGATATTGGAATTACGTTAATAAAGACTTTTCATATTTCTAAATTCAAGTAAATTTAAAAAGTTGCAAGAAGAAAAAGCCGAAGTTCCAGAAGGTAAAAAGGCTATATGATGTCTGAGTAATAATAGACTGTGTCAATTACAATTCATTTCATCACTGACAACAACTGCAGTGTCGGAATCAAAATGATAAACCACTCATCCTCCAGTCACCCCAGATTAGACTAGGAGCACGGGTCGACCGAGAATGAATCAGACAATACGCTGGTTCAGACTTCAGAACGTGCCCTAAAGAAAATGGTGCTATTAGGCGGCCATCTCCAGTAAGCACTGAACTCTTTATTCACGTACATGAGATTTCATACACAGAATATTGGGGTGGAGTAAAGGCGGGATTGAGGAAAAAGAGATAAGCTGAATCATGTCTATATATGTACACATTCAGCATCTGGTCATCCTAATTGGTCCTTAGATCTTCTTCTAAGTCCTCCTTGATGTGTTGTCATCCTCAGTTTCGTTTCTTGAAGAAAGATTCTATTGTTCTCATGTATCATGTCTTCAATACTCCAAAGTGGGGGCATTTCAGTAGATCTAGCTCAATTTAGTGTAATACAGTGATAGGACACAAGGTGGAGACAAACACCAGCAGATACTAACATTATCTTATTATTCTTTTAAGGAAAACTTTGTGTTTATAAAATACATATACATACTATGAATATGAAAGTATAAAAGTATAAAATTATATTTTACCTTGACAATCCCCCCTAAACACTAAGTTTTTCCCTTAATTTATGCGGCCTTCGAGACTGTCCATGTGTGGGGACAGGGGTAGTGGATTTCTTCGCTTGGTCATTTTAGAAGCTAGCCCCTTATGGACTGCCCCCAAACAACCAAGTCCCTACCAAACCTGCACATGGAGTTCTCCCACTATCCCTAAACTAAATCTCTTATTTCCATTTGTATTTTGTTATAGGGGGTTTTATCAGGTTTATCCTGCGGAGTATATTTCTTCATATCACCCTTATCAGTGTCTTCATATAGTAGCGACACAACTTCCTGATGAAGGAAAGTACCTGAGGAGGCGGCTGCATTGGTCACAGCTTTCCTATACATAGATATCACACAACATAGAATTATCAATCCTAGCACCAAAAGCCCTGTTACCACTAAGCAGGCTTGTTGGAGAAATTCTTTAAGTCCTCCAAGCCATCTTAAGAAGAAAGAGGTATCTACTTCTGCATTGGCTTTTATTTCCTGAGCCAGATTTTTAATCTCTGTAAGGGCCACTATAGTTTTACCATTGATTCCAGAATTCTGAGGAATATAAGTGCAACATTCTTCCCCTATCATCCCACAAACTCCACCTTTCTCAGCTAGGATCATATCAATGGCCAGTCTATTTTGAAGAGTCATTCTTGTGTTGGGGCCCAGTTCCTCAACTATACCCTGGAAAGCATCTTGACTAAAATTGATAAATCTTTGCTCGGTGTAGTATATATAATTTATCCAATCTACATTGTAATTGATCTGTACATTGGGAGGAGAGAACGGAAACCTGCCAGGATCTGATTCTGAGCTTTGTATTCGTCTGGGACCCCCCTAGGAACACCTATGGGATCCATATAAACTTTGGGATCCTCAGCATAACCGGTATGCAGCTGACCCAGACTCCTTCTTTTTCTGGATATCAGTGGAGCTATATTCTCGGATCCAGACTCTTTCTCACGTGTCTTTTAATGACTACCAAGTCTCGAGACTGCAGACTGCAGACTCCCAGGATCCTGGTTCGGATCTGGAAGAGAACTGAAAACATTATCATATACTTTCTTGAGTCTTTTATACAAATCCCTTACATATGAGCTTAATACATGGTCACTTATTTCCAATGCTTGGGAAAAGAAACATCCTAAACTAGGCACTTTGCCAAATAGTACTTTATACGGAGAAAGTCCAGTTTTTCTACTTGGAGTGTACCTTACTGAGTATAGGGCTAATGGTAAACATTCAGGCCAAGATTTCCCTGTTTCAGCCATGGCCTTTTAGATTTTTAACTTCAATATCCTATTTAGTCCTTTTACTTTTACACCGCTTTGTGGTAATATGGGGTGTGGAAAACTTGTTGAATTCCCAGCGCTGTCAAGACTTCATTCATTATTTCACCTGTGAAATGTGTACCTCTGTCACTTTCGATCACCTCTGGTACTCCATACCTGCACACCACCTCCGCAAGCAGCTTCTTTGCGATTGCCGCAGCCGTAGCCTTGGCAATCGGGAAAGCCTCCAGCCAACCTGAGAATAAATCAAAAACACACCAACACGTACTCCCATGAACCTGATTTTTGGCAGCTGAATATAATCAATCTGCAGTCTCTGGAAAGAATAGAAGGGCCGAGGGGCATGTTTGGGTGGTGTCTTGACTACCCTTCCCTGATTATGTGTAGCACATACCATGCATCCCTGGATCAAACCTTCTATACAGGTGGAAAAGCCTGGTGCCGCCCAATGCTTCTGTTTTTAACATACCAGCATGATGGAGTATTGAATGTATGGTGGCCCGAAGGGTGGCCCGTGACTCATCTGGGTTTAGGGGATCATGAACTGGACCTACTGCATGGATGATAATATCAGCGGGAAGGTCCCTGCATGAGTAGTCAGAGTTTGTCCAGGTGACAAGGGACCATGAGTGTGTATATGAGCCATGCATTCTGCAGTGACGATGGGACCACCAGCTTGGGCTATTAATAGAGCCAGACCCCCTTTCTTGGAGCAGTTTGAGTTGGCAGGACTAACTATAGCACCAACCCGATGTGTCAGGATATCACCGTACCCTATGGACAATGTCACTGGATTTCCGTTGCGGTCTGTGTAATGCTGTGAATGGCAGGGATACCAGTTTTCAAATACACCGGAAGCTGGGGGCCTGACCGGGGTTTCCGTGAATCTTACAGAGCGACTGTCCTCTCTGAGGATTTGTGAAGGAGAGGAAGGTGCCTTATCTCTGAAGTAGGGGTGGAATAGGCCCTAGGACCAGGGGTTGACAATGGTGGTGGGGGAATGGAGGAGGGAAGAAAAGGTACTGGTGCTGCTGGGGATAGTGGTGGCTGTTAAGGGGCCCACCCCTCTTCTCTCTCCTGATCCTTCTCCCCTTCGTTAGATCCCATAATATCATGGCGGCGGCTTCTGATTATTGTCTGGAAAGCTGAAGATTCATGCATTGCAGCAATGGCCGGGTTGGGGTGAGTGAAAGGGAACAATGGTGTTGCATCTGGTGCCATGCTGGGAGCTGTGGCCTGTACAGATGCAGGCGGGGGCTGGTAGTAGGCCCTGGTTGGTGTCAGCAAGGGATATAGGCCTGACTGGGTGTGCTTGGGTGTCTCAAGATGGCCGCCGGAGGAGATGGGGTGTCGACCATTTCCGGGTGTATCAAGATGGCTGCTGGGTGTGGGAAGATGGCTGCTGGGTGTGGGAAGATGGCTGCTGGGTGTGGGAAGATGGCTGCTGGGTGTGGGAAGATGGCTTCTGGGTGTGGGAAGATCGATGGGCTGGGCATTACACCAGGAGCGACCTGCCCCACAAACACGGCAGGTCTCCGCCCAGGGCGGATTCTGTTCACCACACACATGACAGGTCCAACCTCCCTTTGTTCTGAGATCGGCACCATTATAGGGCGGTGGCCGAGGGCTTGGAGCGGCCATTTTAGTTACATCAACAAGATCATATGCAGAGCATTTTACATATCCGAACAAAGGCTCAGCACTTTCCGAACCTCCTTATTCCATCTACCTCTTTCCAACCCTCAACTTTCAAATCATTTGCTACTCTCAAATGTGCTTGGGCTTGATACAAGAGCCCCTGATCTCTCAACTTTCCCTCATTCTGTGCGACAAAGTCCTTCCACACTGAAGGCTGAAGCCTGCCTGTACTTGGCAAGCTCATTATTTTATACAAACTCCTGACTCTCTTAACAGCCTTCTTGCCTCCACGTGATTCCATCAATTCAACCACTCCCAAAGCACCACCCTCTAACTTGTGGGTTTTGTTTGATTTAAACATGCGCATCATGATTTAACAGAGTGAAATGATCTGTCGCGACTCAGACCACCGGCGTCACTCGCAGGTCACCACCCGTCACTGCAGAGTCCTCCTCAATGCTGTGACAAGACAAAAGAGTCCTCCTCAATTCTGTCTTTTTCCCTAACTATGGATGGTGACTTTAAAGCGCAGTACACCGTGACACTCTACACAGCACAGAGTCCCCCTCCATGTGCTGACACCTGGGCTTCTCCTAATGAGACTTCCCGGGTTGGACAAAGAGTCCTCCTCTATTTGTCACTTTCTCAGACGAAGAGTCCTCCTCTATTCGTCTCCTAAGGAAATTTGGATATGCGCACCCCTACCACAATTCTCTATACAATACTAGAAATTTAGACACTACCAAATAATCACGGGAGGCAACTATCTGTATAAAGGTACAATGACCGGAGGAGGAGGAACGTGGTAATTCTCACGAGAACGTGCAGGAAGCAACGTCACTCGGTCAGACTTGCTGGTTCGTGGCGTGGGATCGCCTCTGGTCTCACCACTTAACCAGTCACCCATCCAGACCCAAATGGACAATACGACAGGACCAAACAGTGACTGACACACAGGCAAGTGGGACGCATATAAAATATATGATCTCAACTTACCGTGTTCGATGGAGGGTGATCAGTCCTCGAATTCAGTCACCGCGGGCACCACAGTAAAGTCCTCAGGATGGGTCCAGACAGGCGGCGATCCACGGCCCCACGTTATTAGGCGCCAATTGTCGGAATCAAAATGATAAACCACTCATCCTCCAGTCACCCCAGATTAGACTAGGAGCACGGGTCGACCGAGAATGAATCAGACAATACGCTGGTTCAGACTTCAGAACGTGCCCTAAAGAAAATGGTGCTATTAGGCGGCCATCTCCAGTAAGCACTGAACTCTTTATTCACGTACATGAGATTTCATACACAGAATATTGGGGTGGAGTAAAGGCGGGATTGAGGAAAAAGAGATAAGCTGAATCATGTCTATATATGTACACATTCAGCATCTGGTCATCCTAATTGGTCCTTAGATCTTCTTCTAAGTCCTCCTTGATGTGTTGTCATCCTCAGTTTCGTTTCTTGAAGAAAGATTCTATTGTTCTCATGTATCATGTCTTCAATACTCCAAAGGTGGGGGCATTTCAGTAGATCTAGCTCAATTTAGTGTAATACAGTGATAGGACACAAGGTGGAGACAAACACCAGCAGATACTAACATTATCTTATTATTCTTTTAAGGAAAACTTTGTGTTTATAAAATACATATACATACTATGAATATGAAAGTATAAAAGTATAAAATTATATTTTACCTTGACAGCAGTATTCACCACTGACAACCACAATGGCAGAGGACGATGATCCTATGATGCTAATATGAACTGTGTGATCACGCTTTTATCACGTTCCAGTGGTTTCCTGTCACCTATGAAGCTTCAATGAAAGCTAGTGAACAATAAGGTAATTGTCAGGAAGCTACAACCCTGACATGAGTCCTGTGCATTAGGACTAAGGACTGGTTATGGTGCTATCTTTAGCAAGGAAGAGTCATTTTAACCCTTGCTTTGCTGACCAAAGATGTCACACCTGTTCCAAGACCAGTGCGGATGGCATGGAGGATTCCAGAAATATCCAAGGCGAGCCAATGTTAGTCCAGGTCTTTTAAGGTGACACTGCTCAGATATTAAAGCTTCATTTCATCAATGGACTTTGTTTTCTTATCAACATTTGAATTTATGGACTTTGATGGACACATGACACATGGTCTCCACAATATGTACATGTTATTTCAAAGGAATTATCATATAAAGACTGTGTTTTAAAAGAATCAAGAACAAGACGTCAAGATGAAGACCAGATGACATCAGATGATGATGACTGGACCCGAGACGCTTCAATTTAGGTTTAGGAAAGTATAAGACATGTATTTTATATGAATATTGATCACGGCTTACCATAACATGAATTCACATCATTATGTTATTGAGTGCATATAACAATAATCTGATATTATTATTATTATTATTGAAATTAAATTATTTTGCCAAAGAAGAAGAAAAGAAGAAAGAAGATCTGATTATCCTAAAGATGAACTTCTCTACTTTGAGGGTTCCAATTAATATCTGTCACCCTCAAAAGGGGGAATTGTTAAATATTAATTATTGGTTATGGATTTATTCTTTATACACTCAATTCTGTACCAAGCACATTAACGTTCGCTGACATACACATGCTATTTTTGTATGGTAAAGTGTCATCTTCATATACAGAGACCACGTGATCTAAGGGACTTATATATAATGGCTATGTGTGGCCCAGCTTCGCAAGGTACACATATCTTCTGGAAAATACACAGGAAGGTAACTGTAAAGCTTGATATTCATTCACGCACACTTCTCAGCATTGCCACTAGAGGCATATCAGACTATTTAAGTAGTGTGACGTAGCAATAGTGGAGATTCAAGTTCCTGTCTTCGGACAGAGAGGATGAGATTCTAGTGAGTCTGTTTCCTGTCTTAGGAGGGTGCAGTCAAGCTCCGGGTGGCTCAGGAGTGAGTCATCCCATCCATCTTAAGATCAGTTCCAGTCAGACAGACGGAGAGAGAGGAGAGAAGTCTGAATCCTGACAGAGCTTGTGTAGCTCATCTGACAAGAAAGTGGAGGCTAGTACGGGTGAAGTGAATCATCCTAGCCTAGTGAGAGCTACCCCTTAACCTGCTACTCAGAACAATCTGTCTGTGTTCCTGTGAAAGAAGGAAAGAAAGGAATTACAGCAGTTATACCAACGAGTCAGCTGAGAACAGGTGTAATGTGTGTAGTACAGTTCATATAGCGTCTTGTGCTTGGGTGCGATGAAAATACATGAGACACAGGTTTGATATAGAAAGTCTTGTATTACTTCATACAAGTTGGCAAAAATAGTCACACAGTTTGCAGACACAGAAGCAGGAGACACAGCAGGCCAGAGTAATCTAAGCTCAGCAATCACTCTCCACAACAGGTTCAGGATCTTCTTCTCTGTTACCGTAAGTCCATGCAAACGTGGGTCTTTCAAAGAGCAGGGTTCAGAGTCCACAAGTGCTTCAGAGTTCCTCAGTAGGAATAGCTGGAGTACAAGGTCCAAGGCTTCAGGAGTCAGGTTACAGGTTCACTGCAGGCTAGATTCTGAAGCACTGATTGCTCAGCTGTGGCTGCTTAAGAAGCAAAGGAAAGAATCAGGGCGGGAACATGCAAGCTGGAAACTCCATATTGACTGAGGGCAAGATATCTGCAGCAAGACAGAAAGTAAAATGGCTGACGAACAAACTGAGTTTCAGGAACATGTACACAGAACCTTACATTACTCCCCCCTTAGGGACAACCTCCGGATGACCTCAGACCAGGCTTGTGTGGGTACCTCTGATGAAACTGACGGAGCAAGCGAGGAGCATTAACGTTATTGACTGGTTCCCATGAGTTGTCCTCCACTGGGTAGCCCTGCCATTTAATCAGATATTGTAACTGATTTCTATACAACCTGGAATCTAAAATCCTTTCCACCACAAATTCTTCCTGACCATTGACTAGCACTGGGTCAGGGCAAGGAGAAGAACGTCCAGGAAACGTATTGGGTGTCGCAGCCTTTAGTAGGGATACATGAAAGACAGAGTGGATTCTCATAGTTCTGGGCAGTTGAAGACGACAAGCAACGGCACTTATAATTTTACTGATTTTATAGGGTCCAATGTACTTATGTCCCAACTTAGACGATGGAATCCTTAACTTAAGATTTCTGGTTGACAGCCAGACCAAGTCTCCTACCTTGAAAGCTGGTGCAGGTTTACGAAATTTATCTGCTGCTTTCTTGTACCTTTCCTGAGCCGATTCCAGATTCTCCTTTAGAAGATCTATATTCTTCTGTAAAGACGTGATTCTTTCAGCCACTGCTGGTAAAGGCGTTTCTATGGGAAATCGTGGTAGAATGTTAGGATGATAACCTAGATTAGAGTAAAAAGGAGACTGCTTAGTGGAGGCACTCTGAGAGTTGTTATAAGAGAACTCAGCTAATGGAAGTAAATCCACCCAATCATCCTGTAGGTGGCAGATAAAGCAGCGGAGATACTGCTCCAGGGTTTGATTGGTTCGTTCGGTCTGTCCATTAGTCTGGGGATGAAAAGCAGAAGAAAGGTTTACTTTAATGTCCAATGCTGCACAGAAATTTTGCCAAAACCTAGAAGTGAATTGCACCCCTCGATCCGAAATAACCTCATCCGGTACTCCATGTAAGCGAAACACATCTTTAATCATCAAATCTGATGTCTGTTTTGCAGTGGGTAAGCCGACACAAGGGATAAAATGAGCTGCCTTTGTTAGACGGTCAACCACCACTAGAATGGTGTTCTTCCCTTGAGAGGTTGGTAACTCCACAATGAAGTCCATAGAAATGGATCCCCACGGGCGGGACGGGGTGGGAAGAGGCTGTAACAGACCAGTTGGTGAGGAGCGAGGTGTTTTGCATCTTGCACAGACTTCACATGAAGTGACATAGTTTAAAACATCCTTCCTGCAAGTGGGCCACCAAAAGAAACGAGAAAGAAATTCCTGTGTCTTTAGAATTCCTCTATGCCCAGCTATCTTGGAATCGTGAATGAGTTGCAATACTCTCAATCTGACTGTTTCAGGAATATACAGGCGTTGTCCCTGAATCCACACACCATTCTTAAAGACAAGACTTACGTCCCTTGGGGGTTGTGCCAAAAAGGAATCCGCATGGTATGCTTCCTTGATGTCCTTAAGTAGGTCTTGATTATGAATCACTCCTAGGAATCTAGAGTCAGGAAGAATAGTCTTAGGAGGAGTAATTGGACGTGTCTCTGCTGAGTAAATCCTAGAGAGTGCATCAGCCTTTCCATTGCGCGATCCTGGTCTATAAGAAATGATAAAATTAAATTGGTTTAAGAAAAGATTCCAGCGAGCCTGGCGAGGAGTCAGGCACTTAGCCGACCTGATAAATTCAAGGTTACGATGGTCTGTCAGGACGACTATTTGCTGTGCAGCTCCCTGAAGAAGGTGTCTCCATTCTTTGAAGGCGGCAATAATGGCCAACAACTCTCTATTGCCCACATCGTAGTTCCTCTCAGCCGAAGACAACTGCTGGGAAAAGAAGGCACAGGGATGCAAGACATTCTTCTCACCTGTTCTCTGAGAGAGTATAGCTCCAACGGCACAGTCTGAAGCATCCACCTCTATTATGAAGGCAAGCTCGGGGTTGGGATGTACTAGGATAGGTGCAGTGGTAAATTTATCTTTTAGACGGGAAAATGCTTCCTGGGCTTGGGGAGTCCAGGAGAACCTAGACTCTTTCCGGGTAAGTTGGGTGATAGGTGACACTACCTCAGAGAAATTTCTAATGAAACGTCTATAGAAGTTGGCAAACCCGATGAAGCGCTGTACCTCCTTCACATTTCTAGGACTTGGCCAATCCTTGATGGCTTGGGTTTTGCTTCCATCCATACTAATTCCTTGTGTAGACAGTACATACCCCAGAAATTGAATTTCGGTCCTATGGAATTCACACTTTTCAAGTTTGATGTAAAGATGATTTTGTCTTAGACGTTCCAAGACCATTCTCACATGTCCATGATGTTCCTCTGTGGAGTTAGAAAAAATTAGAATATCATCCAAATAAATCACCACGAATGTATCTAGGAGATCCCTGAAGATGTCATTCACCAAGTGTTGGAAAGTGGCTGGGGCGGTACTCAGACCAAAAGGCATAACTAGATATTCAAAGTGTCCATAGCGTGACCTGAATGCAGTCTTCCATTCATCCCCAGGTCTAATACGGACTAAGTTATAGGCCCCACGAAGATCTAGTTTAGAGAAAATTTTGGCATGTCGCACTCTCTCCAATAACTCAGGGATTAAAGGCAATGGATAACGGTTTCTAATATTAACCTTATTGAGTTCCCTATAGTCTATGCAGGGTCTCAGAGATCCATCTTTCTTCTTTACAAAGAAGATGGGTGCACCTGCAGGAGATGAAGAGGGGCGTATGAAGCCCTTGGCTAGATTTTCGTCTATGTAATCCTTTAAAGCCTTTAGCTCGGGCCCCGCCAGGGGGTAGATCTTACCAAAAGGTATCTCTGCTCCAGGCAATAATTCAATTGGACAATCATATGGACGGTGAGGAGGAAGCTGGTCAGCGTTCTTCTTGTCACATAAATCCACATAGTCCTGGTATACAGCTGGTAGTTCAGGGACTGACATGGTTCCTTTAGGAACAGAGCAAGCGGAAACTTTTGGACTCATCTGTTTCTCTGGAAAGTGTAATTCCTTGGTCTCCCAGTTAATGGTAGGATTCTGAGCCTGCAGCCATGGTAGCCCTAGAATAATGGGAAAGTGGGGAGAAGAGATAAGCATAAAGGACAGTTTTCTCTGATGATCTTTACCCATAAGAACCCTCAAAGGCTCTGTTTCCTGATCCACTGGTCCAGAGGTCAGCAGGGAGCCATCCACAGTTTCCATCTGTACTGGAGTAGCCTTCTTCACTGAACGTATCCCCTGTTTCAGAGCAAAGGAGACATCCATAAAATTTCCACTTGCCCCTGAGTCGATCATAGCAGAGCTAGACACCCAAGCTGAGTCAACCCAGAGTTTGATGGAAAGAAAGCAATGAGAATTGTTTTTCTTACAACTCAGCTGGGACACCGCTGAGGAAACTTGAAAAATGGCAGCGTTTACACAGTCAACGTCCTCAGAGGTAACGGAGTTTAAGTCCGAGAAATCAAGATCTGTTGCTGCAGATCTCTCTGGAGCCTGAGGCTCGGACCTGACAGATCCCCTCTCGCAACACTCACAGTGAATGAGTGCTGCAGTAGTCTTACGAGAACGGCTGGGGCAGTTTATAATGAAGTGCCCTGACTTACCACAATAGAAACATAGATTCTCCTTAAAACGATGTTCCTTGCGTGCATCACTAACCCGTCGTTGTAAAGAGTCTACCTGCATGGGTTCAGGTTCCGGTTCCCGTGTAATCCTACTCAAAGGTTCCTTAGCTGGAGAGGAAGGTAGGAAAAGGTTAGTGCGATTGCTTTCGAACCATCTCTCTTGCCTGCGTTCAGTCAGACGAGTATCAATACGGATGCAGTAGTTAATAAAGTCACCTAACGCAGTGGGAGGGTCGGCACGAGCAAGTTCATCCTTAATCAGTGGAGATAACCCCTTTCGAAAAATAGATTTTTTGGCGGAACTGTCCCAGGTGGTATCAAGGGCCCATCTCCTGAAATCCAAGGCATATTCAGCTACCGAGTGCTTACCTTGGCGCAAAGCTAACATGGCTGCTTCAGCTGTTGCACCTCGATTGGGGTCATCAAACACCTGCCCCATGGCTGAAATAAAATCATCAAGGTGATTCAAACAATCATCCTCAGTCTCAATCAGAGGGTTTGCCCACATCAAAGCCTTATTGGTAAGCAACATGATTATAGTAAGCACTTTGGATCGTTCAGTGGGAAATTGTGAAGCATGTGCAGAGAAAAATAAATTGCATTGATTAATAAATCCCCTGAATTTCTCACGTTCACCGCCAAAACGAAAAGGAGGTAATTTGGGGATCCCAGAACTCGGGGTTATGGCAGGAGCCTGGGCTCGTTCCTCTAGAGCCTCAATCCTGGCTCGCAATTCCTGGGTAGTCTGTCCAAACACTTGCAAATTATGATTAGTGAGGTCCTGTAGGCTTGCAAAACGGGTTTTTAAAGTCTGTACATCTGAAAGGATTGTATCAGTCACTCCGCAAAGTTCCTTTATGCGGGCCTCCATTTTCCAGATCTTTTAAGACAGGAGTACTGGAAGAAGAGGAGAGGAAAAAAACAAAAAAAACAATAGTGTTTACCTGTGGTAACACTGCAGAGAGAAAAAAAAATTAAGGGAACTGCTCACCTGGAATGGTTGTGAGAAGTCACAACCACTATCATCACAGAAAGTTCAACCGGACATCTGATATCCACAGTTACAGCAGACAAAAAAGAGAAAAGAAAAAAAAAAAACAATAGTGTTTACCTGTGGTAACACTGCAGGAATAAAAAAAAACACTTAAGGAAATTGCTCACCTGGAATGGTTGTGAGAAGTCACAACCACTGTCATCACAGAAAGTACAACCGGACATCCGATATCCACAGTTACAGCAGACACAGCCTTTCCAGACCCAGCAGACACTAACGTTTGGCTTCAGAATCTTGTAATGTGTGTAGTACAGTTCATATAGCGTCTTGTGCTTGGGTGCGATGAAAATACATGAGACACAGGTTTGATATAGAAAGTCTTGTATTACTTCATACAAGTTGGCAAAAATAGTCACACAGTTTGCAGACACAGAAGCAGGAGACACAGCAGGCCAGAGTAATCTAAGCTCAGCAATCACTCTCCACAACAGGTTCAGGATCTTCTTCTCTGTTACCGTAAGTCCATGCAAACGTGGGTCTTTCAAAGAGCAGGGTTCAGAGTCCACAAGTGCTTCAGAGTTCCTCAGTAGGAATAGCTGGAGTACAAGGTCCAAGGCTTCAGGAGTCAGGTTACAGGTTCACTGCAGGCTAGATTCTGAAGCACTGATTGCTCAGCTGTGGCTGCTTAAGAAGCAAAGGCGAGAATCAGGGCGGGAACATGCAAGCTGGAAACTCCATATTGACTGAGGGCAAGATATCTGCAGCAAGACAGAAAGTAAAATGGCTGACGAACAAACTGAGTTTCAGGAACATGTACACAGAACCTTACAACAGGTCAGTGAGCACTGAAGGAAAGCTGACCTTGGCACGATTGCTACACGTGCTTATGTTAAGAGTGAGAGCAGGGCGAAGGGCGAGTGGAGAAGTAAGAGTGACTAAAGGGACAAATCACCCTCACTCAGTTAACCGGACACCGGGGTCCGAAGCGTTGCTAGTGCTTCACGCCTAGTAATAAGAAAACCGGAGGCTTTCTGGACTACAAGTCGCAGAAGGTAGCCCTAAGCGCTGATACGTAACCGGAGTCAGGGAGAACAGGGACTTTGAGCAGGACCCTGCAAAAGTAAGGACTTAGTTCTCTCAACATCTGATAATCAGAGACATAGAAGGCTCCACCACAATGTTAGCCGGGCGCAGTTGCTATTGAAGGAGTTGCACTTGACTTTATGCAAGTTGTACTCACACACATTAAAAGGATAAAGGAGGCCTCTAACCTGCTCAACAGTTTTCCTGAATGTGCATTCTCCAACCTAACCAGCTTCCCGGGACATACCTGCAACATCTACAAGTAAAGGTATGGAAAGAGACTGCATTGTGTGTGACTGAATTCTTATCTGCACCCTGCATCACCACCATAGACTTTGAGGGACCAGTCCCACCTGTGGGGACTTAACACCTAGCTGCCATAACATCCCCTCAGAGATCTACCCTGCAGCGCTGGTCAATCAGATCAGAAACCACAGGTGGCGTCACAAACTATTCTAATCTACAATCCCCTGTAAATATCCCCCATTGCATGACCGCCAGGGCCACGGACCGAGCTCTGCTGCCAGTGACAACTCCCATAGACTTCCATGGGCTCGGCTCCAAGTACCCCATAGCCCTGGTACCACCAATGTGGTGCGCGTCAGCTACACGAAGGGAGGGGTCGCTCTTGCTCGCTCACTCTCTCCACAGACACATGGGAAAGAACTATGATGAATGAAGAGCCAGCTGCCATGTAACCACGTGTTGCTTCTCTGAGACGCTCCTGACAGAGACAGAATGTCATTTTACCATTCAGGACACCAAGGAAAGATGTGTACAAGTTTTGCTATGGACAAATGGACAATCTTTTCGTAACTATTTCACTCATTTTATGTTTTCCTGTAATGATGTTTTTTTGATGGACAGTCCAATAAACCACTATAATTTTTTTATAAGAAACGTGACATTTTCTTTAAAGTATCGCATCTGGTAACAAGTCCTTGAAAAATATACTTAAAATAAGCATTTTTAACACTGTCATTACTGTGTAATAGTGGGAGCACAGAGCATAGACACATACAGTGTCTGCCATCACTGTGTAATAGTGGGAGGACAGAGCATGGACACATACAGTGTCTGTCATTACTGTGTAATAGTGGGAGGACAGAGCATGGACACATACAGTGTCTGCCATCACTGTGTAATAGTGGGAGGACAGAGTGTGTGGCCCAGCTATGTCAGGCACACATAATCCAGGAAAATGCACAGGAAGGTAACCGCAAAAGCTTGATATCCATTCACGCACTCACACTTTCAGACACACCCATCAGGGGTATAAGAGGAAGTGACACTTAGCAATCAGTGTTCAGTCTGTTTCCTGTCTGAGAAGAGCTCAGATCATTCTGTTTCCTGTCTTAGGACAGTGCAGTTCAGTGTCAGTCCAGTCTGGACTTGGAAGATACTGAGAGCTGCTCAGCGAGCTCTGGAGAAAGCTGACATTTCCATCAAAGCTACAAGTGCTTATGCTAAGAGCGAGAGCAGGGCGAAGGGCACAGTGGAGAAGATAGATGCTAGTGCACCAGGTACCGGATTACCTGCACTAATTCACCGGACACCGGGGTCCGAAGCGTTGCTAGTGCTTCACGCCTAGTAACAGGATAACCGGAGGCTTTCTGGACTACAGGTCGCAGAAGGTAGCCCTAAGCGCTGATACGTAAACGGAGCCAGGGGGAACAAGGACTTTTAGCTAGGCCAAGCTTAGAGGGACTTCGTTCTTTCCAATATCTGGTCACCATATTGGGTCACCAGATTAAGCAAAAGGTTCTACCACAATGTCAGCCGGGCTTGGCAGCTATTGAGAAAAGCTGGAGATTACAGAGTTAACTTCGCTTCATGCAAGTTTGGGCTCAGATAAATATGAAGTAAAGGAGGCCTCTAACCTGCTCAGCGGTGTCCCGAATGTGCATTCTCCACCCCGACCAGCTCCCCGGGATCTTCCTGAAACACCTACAAGTAAAGGTATGAAAAGAAGCTACATTGTGTGTGACTGAATTCTTATCTACACCCTGCATCATCACCATAGACTTCCAGGGACCAGTCTCACCTGTGGGAGACCAACCATCTAGCTGCCCCATAACATCCCCTGTGAAGATCCTTATAGCAGCGCTGGTCCAATTGATCAGATACCACAGGTGGCGTCACGAACTAACTACAAATCCCCTGTAAATATCCCCCATTGCATGACCGCCAGGGCCACAGACCGAGTCCCGCTGCCAGTGACATCTCCCATAGAAATCAATGGGCTCGGTGCTGAGTACCCCATAGCCCTGGTATCCACAATTGTGGTGCGAGTCATCTTAAAACTTGGCGTCACGATGTCATGTGTGCATTGCCACGAAGATCGTCGCGGTTGCACATTTTGACTTCTCACAGCTGATCTGCTGTTTCTTTGTGTTTGGCAGCTAGGGAGTTAATTCTGTCTGTGCTCGGTGCTGGGACTGGGTGCAGTTTCTCCCGGCTGCAATTGATTATTTGTTGATTGGTTTCCTTTAAATTCCTGGTTGTCTGCTTGGGGAGTTGCCAGTGAAACCTTCATGCAGACCACAGATAGGAATGAATCTGTATAGACTTTAGTTGTGAGCTCCTTAGTTGTTCTAAGCTCAACTTGGTTAGAGTTTATTTCCCAGACCATTTATGTTCCTTTGGTGTTTGAGTGTGTATGCAAGCGAGTGTTATCCTGTCTGTCTTATATGTCTAATCTGTGTATTTAGCTGAGATCAGCCCATATCCCTTTGGTGGTAGTCAGGATCCTTCTTAGGACTGATTACAGGGTTCAGGGTCTGATAGGAGACAGGGTTAGGTTGGAGACTTGGACCTCTGAACCATTATCAGTACCTCCAAGGTGAGGGATTAGTTAGGACCCCAGTTTAGGGTCAGGTTAGATCCCGGTCCACCTCTTTCCTGTTTCAGCTCATCAAGTCCTCAAGATTAACCCTGAGTTCAGCAGATATCGTGTCAGGTAAATCTATTCTATACTTACATGCTGATGTTGCTATACTAGTTGTTGTATAGAGTGTTGTTCCTGTATTAATAGTTTACTGACATTGTATACATATCATTAGACAGCGTGACACACGAACAGGATGCGAAGCTTGCAATTGTGAGTCCTGTGTTGCCTATTGAACTGTTTGGTGAAAAAGACTGTTTGCTGTGTGTCACTTTTGGCGCCAAATACCGCCATTTTTACCGCTATATTCGCGCCCTGAGGCGCTGGAGAAGAAGGTGGGCGTGCATTTGTGGGCGTACCTGAAAGAGCGCGCTGTTCCCTAGTCCCGCCCCCAACTCTGACGCGGCGGCAGGTCCTGTGAAAGAGGAAGTGAACGCTCTGACATCACAGCGCCAGCGACAAAGGTCCTGTCTCCACCGCTGTGCCAGCGACGCTGCAGCCTTTGAAAGAGGTAGGCTCCGACTAAACAGGGGGGCACCAACATGTCGCAGCAACCGGCAGACGGAGCGGCCCCCGCCGGAGGCCCCAATAGCCCACCGCTTGGCATTGTAGTGCAGGATGGAGGTGCGGGCCCCTCACCTGGTCCTGTGGTCCCACTCATGCCCCTAACGCTCCCATACATGCCAGGAGCGAAGTGGCTCCCGCAGTACAGCGGCGAGCCAGACACCCTGCCAGGGTTTAAACGGAAAATATGTAGCATCCTAGACATGTACTCAATGACTGAAAAGCAAAAAGCTGCTGTGGTAATAGGACAGTTAGCTGGTGCGGCTGAGAGAGAAGTAGAGACTTGGACCACTGCAGACCAGGAGTCGGTACCTGCGATTCTCTTAAAGCTACAGGCCATCTTTGAGGACCGCACAGAAACAGATCTCCGGATGGCATTTTATCAGTGCTCCCAGAGACCAGGTGACAGCATTAGGGACTACGCCTGTCGACTACAGGGGGCCCTGCGAGCTCTCAAACAGGCAAACCCTGCAAGTGCCATTGACGAAAGCAAAATGTTGAAAGAACAATTTGTACGGGGACTGAGGTCTCCAGCGGAAGGCAGGACTGTAAACTGGTGGTCCTTGGATCATCCAGATGCCACTTTTGATGCCCTAAAGGACATGGCAATAAAAGGACTGCGAGCCTTGGAAAAGCCAGAGGTGGCAAATCAGTATCACCCGGGTGAAGCCACTCTAAAGCCGGCAGTACCCACGTTTTCCCCGCAGGTGGCAGAAGCTAAAACGCAGGTGGCGCCCCCTAGTGAGTTGGAATGTCTGCGCTCAGAAGTGCGCCAGCTGACTAAGAACCTGGCCACTGTAATGAATGCCCTGCAACTGCGGAAAGAAGAGGGAGGAAAGATCCTACTAGCCGACTGTCCGGAGGATGTCCCTCGGATGAACCGGAGGAAATGGAGGACGTCGCCTCACCGGAGGAGGACCACGCCACCCCCAGGAGCGACTCCTGATCAACACCATCCTCGCCGAGAGATCATCTGCTACCGCTGTAACCAAAAAGGTCATATGGCTCAGCAATGTCCTTTAAACGAGCCGATCCTGGGTCAGAGGGCCAACACCCAGGAGTAGACTCATCAGGCCCCTTAGACTGGAACCGCAGGTTCGTGGGTGGACGACCCTACCTGTCCATCATTCTGGACGGGATTGCAATTCCTGCACTACTGGACACTGGATCTCAGGTGACCATAATACCTGATGTCCTTTATAATAAATTTTGGTCAAAGGACAGTCTCCAGCCCCCGAGCCCTGACTTTACAGTGTACGCCACCAATGGTCTCCCTGTTGAAGTACTCGGAGCCAAAAATGTGGACGTAAAAGTGGGCAGAGTGGAGCTGAAGGATCAGGGACTTCTAGTAGTAAGGACTGTAAATGAGGAAAATGGCTTAAATGTGATATTAGGTACTAACATTATCAGTAACTGTCTGGGAGAAGTGGTGTTTTTGCTCCAACAGCTCGCTGAAGTTGCCAAGCCAAAGCAGAAGGGAGTGATCCAGATGGAGATCCGGGCCCTGATGTGCCAGCAGCAAGCGAAGCTTACAGATGGTGAAATCGGTAATGTACGGGTCACGGACCCGAATCCCATTGTAATACCCCCAATGAGTGAAATGTTAATATGGTGTAGAGCAGCCATAGGTCTGAGGGGACAGAACTACCAAGCAGTAGTAGAACCCCATCGCTCAGAACACAGACCTACACTCATGATTGCTAGAGGGTAGTGGAAGTAGTAAATGGGAGAGTACCAGTACGACTTCTCAACTGGGGGGACGATGAAGTAAATTCGCCACGTTATGCTACAGTTTCTAAATTACATGCCGTAGATAATAATTCTATCCTCACAACCGAGTCCTTAGCCTCCCGCCAATCAGCGGAGGATAATGATCCGGCAACCCCGGTAGCGGACTGGTGTCAGCAGCTTCATATTGGGACAGACACCACTTCCGTCCACCAGAAACAGGGGGTACTACGGGTGGTACAAGAGTACGCACAAGTATTTAGCAAGCACCCACTTGATTTTGGGACCATTAAGGGAGTACAGCATCATATCCCTACAGGCAGTCATCCTCCCATCAAAGAGCGGTACAGGCCCATTATCAGAAAGCTAAGGAAATGCTGCATGACATGAAGAAAGCCGGGGTGATAAGGGATAGTTGTAGCCCCTGGGCAGCACCTCTGGTTCTAGTGAAGAAAAAGGATGGTAGCATGCGAATGTGTGTAGACTATAGGCAAGTAAATCGTATAACACATAAAGATGCATACCCATTACCACGTATAGAGGAATCCTTAGCTGCTCTGAAAACGGCTAACTACTTTTCTACCCTCGACCTTACTAGTGGGTACTGGCAAGTAGCTGTGGCTGAGGAGGATCGGGAGAAAACTGCTTTCACCACCCAATGGGACTCTGCGAGTTTGACAGAATGCCGTTTGGCCTCAGCAGTGCCCCAGGAACATTCCAGAGAGTGATGGAGAGCTGTCTGGGACATCTCAACTTTGAAACCGTGTTGCTGTACCTGGACGACGTGATTGTGTACTCCAAGACATATGAAGATCATCTGAAACACCTGGCAGAGGTATTCGAGTCACTGTCCAAGTATGGGATGAAACTGAAGCCCTCAAAGTGCCATCTGCTCAAACGGAAGGTACAGTACTTGGGACATATTGTCAGTTCCGAAGGAGTAGCGCCGGACCCCGAGAAGGTCACAGCCATCCAGAAATGGCCGGAGCCGAAGAATCTAAAGGAGGTGCGTCAGTTCCTGGGACTAACAGGTTACTACAGGAGGTTTGTAAAAGATTACACCAAGAAAGCGGCGCCTTTACAGGACCTCCTGGTTGGGCAACCTCTCAAGAGCAGAAACCCTCCATTCAATTGGGGTAAAGAACAAGCTGAGGCATTCAAAGAGATGAAAGAGATCCTGACCGGCGATGAAATCTTAGCCTACCCTGATTACAGCCAACCGTTCCTGCTGTACACCGATGCCAGTAACGAGGGATTGGGAGCAGTCCTCAGTCAGAAGCAGAATGGCCAAGAAAAAGTCATCGCGTATGCAAGCAGAAAGCTCAGGCCAACTGAGAGGAAGCCGGAAAACTATAGCAGCTTCAAACTGGAGTTCCTAGCGCTGGTCTGAGCCATTACCGAAAGATTCAAACATTACCTTGCCTCCAACAAGTTCACTGCGTACACAGACAACAACCCCTTGACGCACCTTGAAACAGCCAAGCTGGGAGCCATGGAGCAACGTTGGATGGCTCGGCTGTCAAACTATCAGTTTACCATCAAGTACAGAGCGGGCCGTAAAAATGCTAACGCGGACGCCTTGTCCAGAATGCCGCATGAATCCGACACGGAGGAAGAATCAGATGATCTGGAAGAAATCGAGCTACCTGCGTTCCACCGAAATGGGATGGTCCAAGAGCAACGAGTCTACAGAAAGCGGTGTAGTGAGATGTTGAACCCTTTACCTCATCACAGCTGGAAGGAGACTCAGGACAGCGATCCAGTGGTCAGCCGTGTCAAGGAGCTGATAAGACAGGAAGGTTCCTCCTTGGAGAAAGACGCACCCATACCAGCAAAGCTCCTGTGGAATGAGAGAAGCCGGTTGTTCATCTACCGTGAGAAGTTGTGCAGGAGATACGTCGACCCAAGGACCCATGAGATGGTTTGGCAGATAGTGGTCCCCAGAGCAGACATCCAAATGGTGTTAGAAGCCTACCACGATCAAGCGGGACACTTTGGCTGGAAAAAGCTGGAGACCCTGTTGAGGTGTCGGTTCTACTGGGTAGGGATGCGCAGCTCCATCGAGAAGTGGTGCCGGAACTGTGGACCCTGTGGCCTCAGACGAAAAGACTACTGTAGTCAGAAGGCACCCTTGCAGCCTATCCGGACGACTCGTCCCCTGGAGATCGTGGCATTGGATCACGTCAAGTTGTCCCCAAGCAGGTCAGGATACTCATATGCCCTGACCATGGTGGATCACTATTCCAGGTTTCTGGTGGTCGCCCCTGTCAAAGATATGACAGCAGAGACAGCAGCAAAAACCTTCCAAGCAAGTTTCTGCAGACCACACGGATATCCGGAGCAGGTGCTGACTGATCGAGGTCCTGCATTCGAAGCTGAACTGTTTAAGGAATTCTGTCAATTGTATGGATGTAAGAAGATCAGAACAACACCGTACCACCCTCAGACCAATGGCCTTTGTGAAAAGATGAATCAC
>JARQOD010008405.1:0-35684 GCA_033576555.1 Oophaga sylvatica | reverse complement strand
GAGCCCTACATCTAAATCTACAAAAATATATCCCTTTACGGAGCCCCTACAGTCATATCAAAAAATTAATATATACCTACAGGAGCCCAAACAGTCTATACAACATAATAAACCTGAAAGGAGCCAACGGGTCTATATCTACAGTAATATAAAACCGACAGGGGCCCTTACATCTATATCTACATAATATAACCTACGGGAAACCATACATCTAATCTACAGTAATATATACCTGACAACCCGTACAGTTAAATCAACGGGGAAATATATACCTGACAAGCCCCGTACAGTCTATATCTACAGTAATATATACCTGACAGGAGCCCGTACAGTCTATATCTACAGTAATATATACCTGACAGGAGCCATACAGTCTATATCTACAGTAATATATACCTGACAGGAGCCCGTACAGTCTATATCTACAGTAATATATACCTGACAGGAGCCGTACAGTCTATATCTACAGTAATATATACCTGACAGGAGCCCGTACAGTCTATATCTACAGTAATATATACCTGACAGGAGCCATACAGTCTATATCTACAGTAATATATACCTGACAGGAGCCCGTACAGTCTATATCTACAGTAATATATACCTGACAGGAGCCCGTACAGTCTATATCTACAGTAATATATACCTGACAGGAGCCCGTACAGTCTATATCTACAGTAATATATACCTGACAGGAGCCCAGTACAGTCTATATCTACAGTAATATATACCTGACAGGAGCCCGTCATACAGTCTATATCTAACCAGTATATATATACCTGACAGGAGCCCGTACAGTCTATATCTACAGTAATATATACCTGACAGGAGCCCATACAGTCTATATTACAGTAATATATACCTGACAGGAGCCCATACAGTCTATATCTACATAATATACCTGACAGGAGCCCTTACAGTCTATATCTACAGTATATATATACCTGACAGGAGCCCGTACAGTCTATATCTACAGTACTATATACCTGACAGGAGCCCGTACAGTCTATATCTACAGTAATATATACCTGACAGGAGCCCGTACAGTCTATATCTACAGTACTATATACCTGACAGGAGCCCGTACAGTCTATATCTACAGTATATATACCTGACAGGAGCCCGTACAGTCTATATCTACAGTACTATATACCTGACAGGAGCCCGTACAGTCTATATCTACAGTACTATATACCTGACAGGAGCCGTACAGTCTATATCTACAGTAATATATACCTGACAGGAGCCCATACAGTCTATATCTACAGTAATATATACCTGACAGGAGCCCATACAGTCTATATCTACAGTAATATATACCTGACAGGAGCCCGTACAGTCTATATCTACAGTAATATATACCTGACAGGAGCCCATACAGTCTATATCTACAGTAATATATACCTGACAGGAGCCCTACAGTCTATATCTACAGTAATATATACCTGACAGGAGCCCGTACAGTCTATATCTACAGTAATATATACCTGACAGGAGCCCATACAGTCTATATCTACAGTATATATATACTGACAGGAGCCCATACAGTCTATATTACAGTAATATATACCTGACAGGAGCCCATACAGTCTATATCTACAGTAATATTACCTGACAGGAGCCCGTACAGTCTATATCTACAGTAATATATACCTGACAGGAGCCGTACAGTCTATATCTACAGTAATATATACCTGACAGGAGCCCGTACAGTCTATATCTACAGTAATATATACCTGACAGGAGCCTACAGTCTATATCTACAGTAATATATACCTGACAGGAGCCCATACAGTCTATATCTACAGTAATATATACCTGACAGGAGCCATACAGTCTATTACAGTAATATATACCTGACAGGAGCCCGTACAGTCTATATCTACAGTAATATATACCTGACAGGAGCCCTACAGTCTATATCTACAGTAATATATACCTGACAGGAGCCCAGTTACAGGCTATCATCTACAGTAATATATACCTGACAGAAGCCCGTACAGTCTATATCTACAATAATATATACCTGACAGGAGCCCATACAGTCTATATCTACAGTAATATATACCTGACAGGAGCCCTACAGTCTATATCTACAGTAATATTACCTGACAGGAGCCTGTACAGTCTATATCTACAGTAATATTACCTGACAGGAGCCGTACAGTCTATATCTACAGTAATATACCTGACAGGAGCCCATACAGTCTATATCTACAGTAATATATACCTGACAGGAGCCCGTACAGTCTATATCTACAGTAATATTACCTGACAGGAGCCCGTACAGTCTATATCTACAGTAATATATACCTGACAGGAGCCCGTACAGTCTATACCTACAGTAATATATACCTGACAGGAGCCAGTACAGTCTACATCTACAGTAATATATACCTGACAGGAGCCCGTACAGTCTATATCTACAGTAATATATACCTGACAGGAGACCATACAGTCTATATCTTGTAGCCTTTCCGGGGGGTTTAGCTCTAGGATCGCTGTCTGGGTAGACAGAATGGCACGGAAACAGTTCATTCAGACAGCAGTTTGGTGAAAACTGGCCGCAACCAGTTTTATTAAAGTCCACAGCACACAGATAAAAACAAATCATAAACAGAAAACCTGGGCTTGTCTAGCCTCTAATTACACTTAGATAGATGGCCCTCTCTATCCGGGACCCAGACTCTACCAGTCTGTGCCCAAAACAACACATATGATATATGTTACCAGTATGGAGTTTCACAGACACTCCTCTTTATGTCTGAAGGCAACTCCAATGTCCAGACTTGAGAGAGGTCACCTCCTATTCAGTCGCTATTCGCACGGATTCTCACTGCGACTACTCCTGTGTCCGGGGTACTTCCTGCACCAGACTGAGATAGCTCACACTCTTAGAGACTGCTTCCTTGTGCCAGGACACCTCCCTGTGTCCGGGCTAAAGACAGCTCCCACACTCTTGGAGACACCTTCTGTGCCTGGACCCCTTGTCCAGACTGAATGAGCTCTCTGACTGTGCTCCCAAGCACCTACTTCTGGCTTCCTAATCAACACCTGAGTGGATTCAGGTCTGAGCTGCAAGCGTGTACTGAATGGCAGGTGTAGTGACCTTTCTTTACCACCAGGTTTACAAAGCCACACATTTCGCTCATACCAGTCAGCAAGGTACTTAGGTGAAATATACACCTCATTCACCACATATTCCTTCACTGTCTCACATATCCCCTCCCTCTTCTCCAGACCGGAGGGCTGGTCATCCAGACCGGAGGGCTGGTCAACAATCCAACAGAGACAGTGAACTCTGGACCAGTCATGGCCCTCATCAGCTTCATCCTCACCACTGTCATAGCCAACATCAGTTTTCTCTTCATCTGAAGCATCCGCACTACCCTGTACCCTCCCAGGCCTATACTCTCTGCGGGCCTCGGGTATCCTGCACGGTTTCATCTTGACTTTAGTGCCAGCCTCAGTCTCGGTATAGTGGCTCACCAGATAAGTACGACCAGGCACGTCAGAACAGCTCTGCTGATTCTTCCTCAGAAACTTTCGTACCTCCTGTTTTTGGGACACTGACCCTGTGTCACCAACTGTCACAGGAGGTATAGGGGTTTTCTCTATTTCCCCCTGAACTTTCTTTAGCACATCTACTTTCTTAAATATCAGTTGATTCATAAATTCTACCTCACAGAACCCAAGCGCCTCTGTCATGGTCTCTGACCATTCCGAGCCACACTGTTCAAACGATTGGCACTGTAGAGGGAGCTGATCGTTTTTCTTGGTCGGTACACATAATTTATCCTCTTCTGGTACAGGCTCACTTTGCATAAGACTCAGAGCTCTTACTTCTTTCTCCAGGAGATCCTCATGGCTACGCATCTTCTCCTGTAGTTGTTGGACGTCCTTTACGTCTTCGGCCCTTTCTTCAGGCTCTTCTGGTAGGACATGCTCAGAAGCCCTACCATCAGTCTTCTTTTCCACCACGTTCTGCATCCCATCTGAGCTCCCGTGTATCTGCAGCGGCAACGGAGCGACACATCGCCCCTTCCACTCACTGGGACGTGGTTCAAGTGTAGACTCCATGAAAATGCGCCTGAGCTCACCAAGGCCAACCCGAGGTCTCAAAATCTCATCTTGGGATTTATCCAGATCCTTTGGGTCGCTCGGGAACTCCGATGGCGCACCGGGCGCCGAACTTCCGGCCCGAGCTTCGCGAGTCGCAGCCACGGATCCGGACAGTACACCGTCCACGCCGCTGTCTCCAGCAGAAACATATTCCGGGGCAGAGTCATTCCCCACATCTTCAGTCTTGTTCCTCACAGCTTCACTTGAGACATCAGCCTCTGGTGAGGCACCTGGCCTGGTGTCCACCACTTCCATGGCTTTCTCCACCTCTGCAGCATCACCTTCCGAGTCCTTGGCCTGATGCAGATCCACACCATACATTGATAACTTCTCATTTTCAACAGCATCCACTTGTGCTGTGTTCAGTTTCAGAGTCCTGTCTTTCACCTTAGTCTTCGCCAGGGAACCGGCCAACGGTACAACATCTTCAGATGCCATCCTCCGTCCGACTGCAAGGTCAGCCTCAGCCTTCCTCTCAGGACTCTCAATCTCCTCTGCTACCATGCCTTCCTCACTTGCACTGGTTGCTTTATTGTCATCAGATGACTCACTATCACCACCACTATCCCTGTCTGACCCCCTTTTCTCAGCCACATCTGGCTCACTTCCAGGGTTAGACACTTCATTTTCATTCACATCCGGCTCACCGTCAGGGTTATACAATTCATTCTCATTCACATCTTGATCTGGAACCTTAGTTAACATGTCATCCACAACATTAACTTCACATCTGGTCCCTGGTTTCCCTCAGGTGGTCCCTCAAGTATGTGACTATGTGATAACCCCAGCACTATACTTCCATATAGCTCAGGTACCAGGAGCTGACTCACGACCTCTCCCTGGACTTCAGTGTCCCTATACAATAGGTTATTGTTCATGGCAGCATGAGGAAACCTTTCCTCAGAGCCAGGCTCTTGGGGAACCTCATTCAGAACAATTACATTCTCCTGTGCCGTTTTAAGAGTGGGGTCTCGCACCGGCTCACTCCCAAAATTGTCACAGGAGCCAGGCAGGTCAGGGACACTCGGTTCCCGAGAACCACCATCCTCGTCTCCCAACATCACCTGCAAAGAAATGTCATCTTTATCACGGTCATCATCAGTATCATCACTATTATGATTAGCATTATCATCATTATCAATATCAGCATCCTCATCATGGTCATCATCATTATCATGATCATCATTATCATTATCAATATTATCATGGTCATCATCATTATCACATAAGTTTAACGGCCCACTAGCATTGTGTTCCGCCCCTCGGGACTGCGCACCCTCAGTAGGAGCTTCATCACACTGTCCATCAGAAACATTTTTCCCCCAGAGATCCTTAGACCGGGGAAAGTCATTACCCAATATAACGGGGTGCACCAGGGTCTTCACTACCCCCACTTCATATGAAACCTCCCCGAGTTTGGGGACCAAGTCCACGGCAGTCTCTGGGTAGACTTTGGTGTCTTCATGGATGTACACCACACTCAGGTGCTTATCAGGGATGAAGTCCCTATCAATCAGGCTGTCACATACGGAAGTCACTGGACTCTCTGAGTCCAAGAGGGCCTGTGCTGGGCAGTCACTTACAACCACCGGGGACCCCTGTGGTCCAGTCTCTTCGGCTGAGGTGGACACACACACAGGCTCTGCGCAGGGAGAGAGGGATCTGCCAACATCACAACACATAGGCTCCCCCTCTATTGGACAGTTGGCTGCAATTTCACGCCAGCTCCAACACTGTCCATCACACTCTCCCACCCACATGTCCCCTCGGGCCTGAACCCGCTTATCAGCATACCCCATGTCCCCAACAGCTGGAACGCTCTTACCGCGAGAGTTCAGCGTCCGGGAACTCCGAAGTGACGACCTCTCAGACGGCTGTACCTCAGGAGGACGTGCTTGGGTGTAGCGGTCCACTATCACCTTTTCAACTCCATAATCAGGCCTGCTGACTGCAGACTCCCAACTGTATCTCCAGTCATGGACTCTCCTGGCACGGGCTGCAACCGTAACACCCAGCCGGGTAAGAATCGCCGCTTTCAACTTGGCATAGTCTTCGCTGTCCTGCTTGCTCAGGTCAGCCCAGACTTTTTGGGGTTCCCCAATCAGATAGGGTACGACCGCCATGGCCCATTCAGATAGTGGCAGATTCTCCTTCTCTGCCAGTCTCTCAAACCTAGTAAGATATACCTCCACATCATCACGAGGTGTCATTTTTCTCAAGGACCGTCTTACCGCCTTCTTTATAGCGGACAACGCCGGTGCCTTCACAACATTACTTCGGGACGCGGCACCGAAATCCTTTTTTGGTGCTGTCATCTGCTCAACAAATAACCGGTTATTCTCCTGCTGCTGCAGGAATTGCTGCTGGGCCTGCTGCATGTGCTGCTGGTGCTGCAGGCGCTGCTGCTCCATGCTTCGCTGGGCCTGCACCAGGTACTCAACGAGTTCCTCCATACTGCCGGACTCATCTGTCTCAATCACAGCAGTCTTATGTTGCATATTAACTTGCGCCATTTGTTCAAACAGCGCCTCCATGCTGTCATCCATACTGTCAGACTTCTCTGTCTTAACAACGGCAATCTTCACTCAAGACATACACACTACACAGCTTTTTTTTTTTTTTTTCCACAGAAAAATTCAGCCTTGCTGTGCAAACACTTTTTTTTTTTTCCTTTGCAAAGTCTATTAGGGCTACTGTCTCTTTAAGACTGCTCCACAAACTTTTCTTTTGCTGCTGCACATTCCACAGTCATTTTCACAACAAGTTCAGCTTTGCTGTGCATACATTTTCTTTCTGCAGACCCTATCAGGGCCACTGTCTCTCCAAGACTGCTCCAAACAGACGTTTCTGCTGACACACTTTTTTTTTTTTTTCTGTTGCTATTTCAATAGACTTCACCTTTAATGCTGTCTCTCGCCACTGTGCTGCATGCACACTCCAGCACTAACTGTACCAGGCCCTGCGCTGCCCCAGCATTCTCCGCCAATTGTAGCCTTTCCGGGGGGTTTAGCTCTAGGATCGCTGTCTGGGTAGACAGAATGGCACGGAAACAGTTCATTCAGACAGCAGTTTGGTGAAAACTGGCCGCAACCAGTTTTATTAAAGTCCACAGCACACAGATAAAAACAAATCATAAACAGAAAACCTGGGCTTGTCTAGCCTCTAATTACACTTAGATAGATGGCCCTCTCTATCCGGGACCCAGACTCTACCAGTCTGTGCCCAAAACAACACATATGATATATGTTACCAGTATGGAGTTTCACAGACACTCCTCTTTATGTCTGAAGGCAACTCCAATGTCCAGACTTGAGAGAGGTCACCTCCTATTCAGTCGCTATTCGCACGGATTCTCACTGTGACTACTCCTGTGTCCGGGGTACTTCCTGCACCCAGACTGAGATAGCTCACACTCTTAGAGACTGCTTCCTTGTGCCAGGACACCTCCCTGTGTCCGGGCTAAAGACAGCTCCCACACTCTTGGAGACACCTTCTGTGCCTGGACCCCTTGTCCAGACTGAATGAGCTCTCTGACTGTGCTCCCAAGCACCTACTTCTGGCTTCCTAATCAACACCTGAGTGGATTCAGGTCTGAGCTGCAAGCGTGTACTGAATGGCAGGTGTAGTGACCTTTCTTTACCACCAGGTTTACAAAGCCACACATTTCGCTCATACCAGTCAGCAAGGTACTTAGGTGAAATATACACCTCATTCACCACATATTCCTTCACTGTCTCACAATCTACAGTAATATATACCTGACAGGAGCCCGTACAGTCTATATCTACAGTAATATATACCTGACAGGAGCCCGTACAGTCTATATCTACAGTAATATATACCTGACAGGAGCCCGTACAGTCTATATCTACAGTAATATATACCTGACAGGAGCCCGTACAGTTTATATCTACAGTAATATATACCTGACAGGAGCCCGTACAGTCTATATCTACAGTAATATATACCTGACAGGAGCCCATACAGTCTATGTACAGTAATATATACCTGACAGGAGCCCGTACAGTTTATATTACAGTAATATATACCTGACAGGAGCCCGTACAGTCTATATCTACAGTAATATATACCTGACAGGAGCCCGTACAGTCTATATCTACAGTAATATATACCTGACAGGAGCCCGTACAGTCTATATCTACAGTAATATATACCTGACAGGAGCCCGTACAGTCTATATCTACAGTAATATATACCTGACAGGAGCCCGTACAGTCTATATCTACAGTAATATATACCTGACAGGAGCCCATACAGTCTATATCTACAGTAATATATACCTGACAGGAGCCGTACAGTCTATATCTACAGTAATATATACCTGACAGGAGCCATTACAGTCTATATCTACAGTAATATATACCTGACAGGAGCCCGTACAGTCTATATCTACAGTAATATATACCTGACAGGAGCCCGTACAGTCTATATCTACAGTAATATATACCTGACAGGAGCCCATACAGTCTATATCTACAGTAATATATACCTGAAGGAGCCCGTACAGTCTATACTACAGTAATATATACCTGACAGGAGCCCATACAGTCTATATCTACAGTAATATATACCTGACAGGAGCCGTACAGTCTATATCTACAGTAATATATACCTGACAGGAGCGACTACATATATACATTATACCTGACGAGCCACAGTCTTATAAGTAATACTACAACTACTCATATACATATTATACGACAGGACCCACAGATATTACAGTATATTCAGGACCACATCTATTCTACAGTAATATACACACCTCAGTCTATACATATATAACCAGACCTACGTATATTACATAATAATACTGACAGAGCCCTACATCTATACAGTAATATATACTGCAGAGCCTACGTTATGAAATATACCGAAGGGCCGTATCTATATTACATAAATACGACAGGTACATATATTACAATATTCCACGACCATATATTACATATAATACTGAAGAGCCCAGTTATTACAGTAATATTACTGACAGACCCAGTCTTACCGTATATAACTGACAGGACCTACATCTATATCACATAATTATACTGACGGAGCTACAGTTACTACAGTAAAACAGCCTACAGTCTTCTACATATTAACCGACAGGCACTCTATTCTACTAATAATACCTAAGCCAATCTATATACAATTACCTCAACCATACTTATATCTACTATAATACCTGAGGAGCCATCTATCTAAAATATAGACAAGCCCACTCTTCTACATAATATATACTGCAGAGCCTCATCATATTACAGTAATATATACTGACAGAGCCTACATAATTACATATATACCTCCCACTCTATATCTACAGTAATTTACCTGACAGACTACATCTTTCTACGTATATACTGACAGCATACTTATTACGTATATACTGCAACCCGACATCTATATCTACATAATATACTGAAGAGCCCATACAGTTATTTACTAAATACTGCAGAGCCCATCTATATACAGTAAATACTAGGAGCCACAGTTTATCTATAATTTACTAAGGACCTACAGCTTACACAGTAATATACGACAGCCTATCAACATATATAACCTGACAGAGCCACAGTCTATACAGTAATTATACCTGACAGGAGCGACGTCTATATTACAAATATTACCTGCAGGAGCCCTCAGTCTATATCTACGTAATATACCTGACAGGCCACTTTCTACAGTAATATACCTGACAGAGCCTACGTCTATATCTACAGTAATATATACTGACAGGAGCCCGTACGTCTATATCACGTATATATACGACAGGAGCATACAGTTATCATAATTTACTGACAGGAGCCTACAGTCTATATTACAGTAATATTACCTGCAGAGCCCTACGTCTATATCACAGTAATAAACCTGAAGGAGCCCTACGTCTAATCACAGTATTATACCTGAGGGCTACAGTCTTATACGTAATAATACTGACAGGAGCCCTACAGTCTATATCTCATATATATACTGACAGGGCCTACAGTCTAATCTACAGTAAATATACTGACAGGAGCCGTACGTCTTATCACAGTAATATTACCTGACAGACCTACAGTCTATATCTACGTAATATATACCTGACAGAGCCCTACAGTCTATATCTACAGTAAATATACGACAGAGCCTCAGTCTATATCTACATATATTACTACAGAGCCTACAGTTATTCTACAGTAATATATACCTGACAGGACCCGTACAGTCTATATCTACATAATATAACTACAGGAGCCTACAGTCTATATAAGTATATATCCTGACAGGACCCTACAGTCTTTCTACAGTAATATATACCTGACAGGGCCTACAGTCTATATCTACAGTAATATATACCTGACAGGAGCCATACGTCTATACATAATATATACTGAAGGCCTACAGTCATATCTACATAATATATACCTGACAGGAGCCTACAGTCTATATCTACATAATATTACCTGACAGGAGCCCGTACAGTCTATATCTACAGTAATATATACCTGACAGGAGCCATACGTCTATATCTACAGTAATATATACCTGACAGGAGCCCTACAGTCTATATCTACAGTAATATACTGACAGAGCCGTACAGTCTATATAGTAATATATACTGACAGGAGCCCTACAGTCTATATCTACAGTAATATATACCTGACAGGAGCCTACAGTCTATATCTACAGTAATATATACCTGACAGAGCCCATACGTCATATCTCAGTAATATATACCTGAAGGAGCCTACGTCTATTACAGTAATATATACCTGACAGGAGCCCTACAGTCTATTCTACAGTAATATATACTGACAGGAGCCTTACAGTCTATATCTACAGTAATATATACCTGACAGGAGCCTAATCGAAATATACTACAATATTATACTACAATATATATACAAAACCGACAGCTAATCTACAGTAATATATACCTGACAGGAGCCCACAGTCTATTACATAATTATACTGACAGGCCCATACAGTCTATATCTACAGTAATATACCTGACAGGAGCCGTACAGTCTATATCTACAGTAATATATACCTGACGAGCCCTACAGTCTATATCTACAGTAATATATACCTGACAGGAGCCCTACAGTCTATATCTACAGTAATATATACCTGACAGGAGCCCTACGTCTATATCTACAGTAATATATACCTGACAGGGCCCTACATTATTTACAGTAATATATACCTGACAGGAGCCCTACAGTTATATCTACAGTAATTATACCTACAGGAGCCGACAGCTCTATTCAGTATATATACTGACAGGAGCCCTAAGTCTATATCTACAGTAATATATACCTGACAGGAGCCCTACAGTCTATATCTACAGTAATATATACCTGACAGGAGCCCGTACAGTCTATATTACAGTAATATATACTGACAGGAGCCCGTACAGTCTATATCTACAGTATATATACCTGACAGGAGCCTACAGTCTATATTACAGTAATATATACCTGACAGGAGCCCTACAGTCTATATCTACAGTAATATATACTGACAGGAGCCGTACAGTCTATATCTACAGTAATATACCTGACAGGAGCCTACAGTCTATATCTACAGTAATATACACCTGACAGGAGCCCATACAGTCTATATCTACAGTAATATATACCTGACAGGAGCCCATACAGTCTATATCTACAGTAATATATACCTGACAGGAGCCCGTACAGTCTATATCTACAGTAATATTTACCTGACAGGAGCCCATACAGTCTATATCTACAGTAATATATACCTGACAGGAGCCCATACAGTCTATATCTACAGTATATATACCTGACAGGAGCCCATACAGTCTATATCTACAGTAATTTTATACCTGACAGGAGCCCATACAGTCTATATCTACAGTAATATATACCTGACAGGAGCCCATACAGTCTATATCTACAGTAATATATACCTGACAGGAGCCCGTACAGTCTATATCTACAGTAATATTATACCTGACAGGAGCCCATACAGTCTATATCTACAGTAATATATACCTGACAGGAGCCCATACAGTCTATATCTACAGTAATATATACCTGACAGGAGCCTGTACAGTCTATATCTACAGTAATATATACCTGACAGGAGCCCTACAGTCTATATCTACAGTAATATATACCTGACAGGAGCCCTACAGTCTATATCTACAGTAATATATCCCTGACAGGAGCCCGTACAGTCTATATCTACAGTAATATATACCTGACAGGAGCCCATACAGTCTATATCTACAGTAATATATACCTGACAGGAGCCCTACAGTCTATATCTACAGTAATATATACCTGACAGGAGCCTTACAGTCTATATCTACAGTAATATATACCTGACAGGAGCCCGTACAGTCTATATCTACAGTAATATATACCTGACAGGAGCCCGTACAGTCTATATCTACAGTAATATATACCTGACAGGAGCCCATACAGTCTATATCTACAGTAATATATACCTGACAGGAGCCCGTACTGTCTATATCTACAGTAATATATACCTGACAGGAGCCCATACAGTCTATATCTACAGTAATATATACCTGACAGGAGCCCTACAGTCTATATCTACAGTAATATATACCTGACAGGAGCCCGTACTGTCTATATCTACAGTAATATATACCTAGATATATGCAGTATGACCACGACACATGATGGAAAATTACACCAAAATTATCCATGTGTCATAATGGATGTTATGCAGCTAATCACCAAAGGGACTATACCAAAGAACTGAGAAGACGATGATCAAGAGCTATATAAAATATAAATTTTATTGACAATATGTAAAAAACTAACAACATAGACCAATGGTTCAAAGGGGAAGTGGGAAAGTAGAGAAATAAATCGCCAGTGCATTCGTGAAGCAACACGCTCACACAGGAAGATGACAATAAATTCAACACAATGTAGCGTATATTGGTGAAGTTCAGCAACACTGTATGAATATTATTATGCAGAGTATCACAATGTATAACAGTAAATAAATTCTATCAAACGCCAATGAGTAGATGCTCTACTGTTATAAAAACCTGCAATACCGCTGAATCCTACCATTAACCAATTAGATGTAAATCGCTACTGAATAGCCTAGTATATATACCAGCTGTACAAAATGTCTAACTAGTACCTACGTTGAACAGTGTCTAATGCGCATACCCACCTACCACCTAAGCTAATAGGTATGTGGGAACAGATGAGAATGTCTACCTCATAACAGAACTAAGCTGTATCTAATGCGCATGTACGCCCATCGCCAGCACTACATACATGGACCATAATAAAGGTACAAGGGACATAGCCCCATCAGGTATAATTACCAATAAATGTGCCGGAACAGGTGGGAAAATAACTGTCAACGGAGCCTGGGTGAGCGCGTCCGCCCCGACGCGCGTTTCGGATCTACCTTCTTCAGGGGACCTAATACACCGCCACATTACCCTTGTTTAAATAGTGTTTAGGTCGCCGCGTCGTTACGCGCGCGACCGGAAGTCGGGCGCGCCAACCGGAAATGACGCGCACCATCACCATGGCGCCGCCACGCCAGCCGCCCCCAGCGTCACAAGATGGGAGGAGCCGGGGCGGGCGCAACCATCCTGTGAAGACGCTGAGGACCAGCCGAAATAGCGGAGACACGGGGAGGGGCGCGTTCAGGGCTGGAGCACCCGAGACCATAAATAAAGGTGAGCGCAAACATTATATATAGAAAGTGTGCATACCACCAATAGACATAACAAGGGAATCATGGTTTTAACGTGCAAGGCATAATAACATCAAGAGATGACATAATACAAAAGATAGTTGATAGATGCGGGTCCTGCAATCGTGATGTATTTCATCCACCGCAAAAAATGTATATCTTGGAAGGATCGTCATCAGTAAACTCAAGCATTGCATCATACACCATGTTTCAGGCAGTGAAGAGAAAGACTAGAAGCTAAAAATAAAATATAAATTAAGAACATATAAAAACATGTGTTAAAAAATGCACATGACAAAAATAAATCTCAATGCAGAAATGCAGATTTCAAAGGAATGACACATAACTAATGTTCTCATTGAGTCCAGATGGTTGGACCGTGCCAAGTGTCCATATCCACCTGGACTCAAGCTGTGCTAACCATTTAGTAACGGCTCCCCCACGGATACCTACTTGCAGCATATCTATGCCTCTTATCCTGAGAAGTTTACCGTCACAGTCATGATATCTCTTAAAGTGGCGTGGAATCGTTTTAAGTGTAGTTATATCATCAGTGGCCGCTGCTGCTGCTATGCCCAACACATGTTCACGTATCCGAACCTTAAACTGTCTAGTAGTCATGCCCACGTAGATCATACCACATGGGCATACTGCATAATATATAACATTTCTACTAGAACAGGTAATCAATTGTTTGATCTTGAATTCACGTGTACCATCTTGGTTACGAAAAGTATCGATTCTATCAATGTTCGGGCACGCAACGCACCGGCCACAGGATACGCTGCCACATCTAGTAGCCACTTGATCTAAAAAGGTCGTATTTGAAATACCAGTGTAATGACTACGGACCAAACGGTCACGTAGATTTCTCGACCTTCTTGCTGCAATAGATACCTTCTCAGGGAGGAATCTTGATATGACTGGGTCTACCTTCAGAATGTGCCACGATTTGTCCAATATTTTCCTCATCCATGGAAAATGTGAGTGAAAATTAGTGACAAATCGTACCTGGTCAGACGTTCTATTGGGTCTTGCGCCGTATAGGAGTGTATCCCTAGATGAATATTTGGCTCGGTTAAAAGCCTTTTTCACCATGCGGTTACTAAAACCGCGTTCCCGTAAACGTGACTTCAAATCATTCGCTTGTTCAAAAAAGTCTTCCTCAGTGGAACACAATCTGCGCAATCGCAGAAACTGCCCCGTTGGGACTGACTGGATCATATGGTCAGGATGGGAGGACGAAGCATGCAAAAGCATGTTGGTCGAAGTAGGCTTGCGATAGATATTGGTCTGCAATTCACCCTGTGCATCTTTTTTCAAAAGAACATCCAGAAATTCAATGGATGTGGCATCACATTTATATGTAATGCGAATGTTTTGGTCATTAGTATTGAGAGATGACATGAACGTATGAAGTTTGTCACTGGGCCCCTGCCAGATCAGTAATATGTCATCGATGTACCGCGTCCAAGAAAGGACGCGGCACATCGGGGACACCTGATCCGGCAGGGAGAGGTCTCTCTCCCACAGCCCCAGGAACAAGTTGGCATAGGATGGAGCAAATGTGGCCCCCATAGCTGTTCCCTGGAGCTGCAGGTAGAAAGACCCCTTAAAAATAAAGAAATTGTGGGTAAGCGTGAAGTCCAATAGTTCAATGATCAAAGCCCTAATATCATCGGGAATATTGGACATGCCAAGAAAAAACGTAGAGCCCGTACAGTCTATATCTACAGTAATATATACCTGACAGGAGCCCGTACAGTCTATATCTACAGTAATATCTACCTGACAGGAGCCCATACAGTCTATATCTACAGTAATATATACCTGACAGGAGCCCATACAGTCTATATCTACAGTAATATATACCTGACAGGAGCCTGTACAGTCTATATCTACAGTAATATCTACCTGACAGGAGCCCATACAGTTTATATATACAGTAATATATACCTGACAGGAGCCCATACAGTCTATATCTACAGTAATATATACCTGACAGGAGCCCGTACAGTCTATATCTACAGTAATATATACCTGACAGGAGCCCGTACAGTCTATATCTACAGTAATATATACCTGACAGGAGCCCGTACAGTCTATATCTACAGTAATATATACCTGACAGGAGCCTGTACAGTCTATACAGTAATATATATCTGACAGGAGCCCGTACAGTTAGTGTTGAGCATTCCGATACCGCAAGTATCGGGTATCGGCCGATATTCGCGTTATCGGAATTCCGATACTTAATTCCGATACTTTTTCCATATCGTATACCGGAATCGGAAGTTCCCATAATTCTTTGAGAGGCAATGTGATTTTAGTCAGCCAATGAGGAATCCTACGAAGTGTGGGCACATCCTGTAATGATGCGGTCATCTTAACTAATGGCATGGCTGTGATTGGCTGCTGAAATGATGTCAGAATGCACTATAAAAGGCGCCGCAGCCATTTTAGCGTCACTGTGCTGTGAACTCAGTTAGGGACAGAACGCTGCTGTGCTGACTCTGAGGGACAGTTAGATATTGCGATTTTGTGTACTACTGTGCTTGAGGCAGGCTAGTTTACCAACCGCTGTGTAAAGCTTCATTTTGCCAGTGTTGTTTTAACAGCTCTGTGCAAGGTGTGTGTGTGACAGTGCAGGTGACGCTGCAGTTTGCTCTGCATCCACCGCTGTTTGTAGGCATCTGCACGTGTCACTTTTTTTATTTTTTATTTTTATTTTATTTAGTGGAATTGGTGCAGCTCCATTATATTAGAAAAAAAACAAATCTATTAGTGTGACGTGCTTCCATCCGTATACAATACATTGGTTGCAAACACTATAGAAGTACAGAAAGGAGCTTTTCACAGATTGTGGACAGTTGTGTTTCAGTGTTCACTTCAGTCTGTGTTTTTTACTTTTTTGAGTGCAGATCACGCTCCAGTTACATGTTCAAGCACTGCTGCTTGTACTCTGCTGAGCGTGTCTCAGTGGCTCATCCTTTTCATTTATCTCCAATTGGTTCTGCTACATTCCATTTAAAATAAATCTAATCTATTAGTGTGACGCGCTTCCATCCGTATACAATACATTGGTTGCAAACACTATAGAAGTACAGAAAGGAGCTTTTCACAGATTGTGGACAGTTGTGTTTCAGTGTTCACTTCAGTCTGTGTTTTTTACTTTTTTTAGTGCAGATCACGCTCCAGTTACATGTTCAAGCACTGCTGCTTGTACTCTGCTGAGCGTGTCTCAGTGGCTCATCCTTTTCATTTATCTCCAATTGGTTCTGCTACATTCCATTTAAAATAAATCTAATCTATTAGTGTGACGCGCTTCCATCCGTATACAATACATTGGTTGCAAACACTATAGAAGTACAGAAAGGAGCTTTTCACAGATTGTGGACAGTTGTGTTTCAGTGTTCACTTCAGTCTGTGTTTTTTACTTTTTTTAGTGCAGATGACGCTCCAGTTACATGTTCAAGCACTGCTGCTTGTACTCTGCTGAGCGTGTCTCAGTGGCTCATCCTTTTCATTTATCTCCAATTGGTTCTGCTACATTCCATTTAAAATAAATCTAATCTATTAGTGTGACGCGCTTCCATCCGTATACAATACATTGGTTGCAAACACTATAGAAGTACAGAAAGGAGCTTTTCACAGATTGTGGACAGTTGTGTTTCAGTGTTCACTTCAGTCTGTGTTTTTTACTTTTTTGAGTGCAGATCACGCTCCAGTTACATGTTCAAGCACTGCTGCTTGTACTCTGCTGAGCGTGTCTCAGTGGCTCATCCTTTTCATTTATTCCAATTGGTTCTGCTACATTCCATTTAAAATAAATCTAATCTATTAGTGTGACGCGCTTCCATCCGTATACAATACATTGGTTGCAAACACTATAGAAGTACAGAAAGGAGCTTTTCACAGATTGTGGACAGTTGTGTTTCAGTGTTCACTTCAGTCTGTGTTTTTTACTTTTTTTAGTGCAGATCACGCTCCAGTTACATGTTCAAGCACTGCTGCTTGTACTCTGCTGAGCGTGTCTCAGTGGCTCATCCTTTTCATTTATCTCCAATTGGTTCTGCTACATTCCATTTAAAATAAATCTAATCTATTAGTGTGACGCGCTTCCATCCGTATACAATACATTGGTTGCAAACAATATAGAAGTACACAAACGGGCCTTTCACAGCTACTGAACATGGGTTTTTAATTTTTAACTAAAATATGTATTTTTTGAAATGACACAAATATAAGTAATGTTGAAGAGGAATAGTCCTACATCCATTGTTTGCACAATATTACAGGTGTACATCATGTCCCTTAATCAACAATGTATTATATTTACTTGTATGCTTTTATTTAAAAGCCAAGAACACAGAAGGATAACCTTCGCACTGCAGCTGTTGTCAAAGTTCAACCCACATTATGCACTTCCAACATTGCAGCATTTGAGGCATGATGTGAGTTGGATTGGTCAAAGTTATGGAGTGAGAAGGTTCACCAACAGTACCCTATAGCATAAGTATGCTTTTGTGTTAGCATTTGTGTTAGACATGTGGATATCTGCCATAATATGTCACAATTATTTAGTTACAGATTTGTTACCAACACTAATCATTGAATGGTTTTAAATTTGACGTTTCACTTGTTTACAGCTTAGAAATAAGGGTGTAGCCTGATATCTATGTGTAGCACTAGCCACTTTAACATGTCATGTTTTTTTAAACATGTGTAGCTAGGTAGCAGTAATTTTTGCCGGACACACAGCAGGGGAACAGCAGGCGTTACTGAACCCCACTATCACTATAGCTTGTGTATTGGTCTGTGGACACGACACTTCTGAGCAGCAACTGGCAGTGTTGTAGCCCAGGGAGTATAGCTCAGGTGGTAGAAAGATGAACATAACAGGAGACATGGAAAACGTTGTCAACCAGTTAGTTAATCTGAAACCGGACAGGCAAATTCAGGCGAGATCCATGCCTAGTTCATTTTCAGAAAAGTAAGCCGTTCTACATTATCGTAGGATAGTCGCATGCAACGGTCTGTTAGTACACCACCTGCAGCAGTAAAGACGCGCTCCGATAATACACTGCCAGCAGATCAAGCCAGCACCTCCAATGCATACTGGCTAAGCTCTGGCCATGTATCCAGCTTAGAGACACAAAACTTGAATGGGGAAAAGCCATCTGGGAGTACACTGAGAGGGCAAGACATGTAGTCTGTCACCATCTTACGGAAATGTTGCCTCCTGCTGACTGGAGCCGTCTCGGATGGTGTAGACATTGGTGGCGCTGCCACAAAACTTCGACACATTTGGAACATACTGTTCTTGCCCTGTGCAGAGGCGCTGCTTGTGCTCCCTCTTGTTGCAGAGCTGTCTCCACTGCCTCGACGCACAGAGCTGCTTTGTAAATCAGTAGCAGCAGCAGTGCTCTCGGCTGGAATGGAGAACATTATGGATTGCACCAGTGTGTCTTGGTACTTCCGCATTTTACGCTCCCGGTTCAACGGTGTGATGAGGCTTTGTAAGTTGTCCCGGTAGCGAGGGTCTAGGAGGGTGTACACCCAATAATCAGACGTGGTGTGAATGTGTTCGATGCGGCGGTCGTTTCTCAGCCACTGCAGCATGAAATCAACCATGTGCTGCAGACTCCCAACTGGCCAAGAAACGTTGTCCCCTGCAAGAGGCGTCATCTCCGCCTGCTGTGCATCACCCCACCCTTGGTCTACATACTGACTAGAGCATTGTCTACCTCCCTCTGGAGCGATGTCTTCCTCCTCCATTGACTCCTCCTCATCCTCCTCACAAAGTCCTTCAAATACATATAAATTTACAAAATTTAAAACTCAAAATTTAAAAACTTTGTATCATAATTCTGTAACATCAGTTTATGGAAACACAATAGCATTACAAAAGGATAGACAAAAAATGTACATTATGTGCTTTGTAAATACATTAAAAGTTTGTAATGGTTATGAAAATATAGACAGCGACTCTGGAGGTTCAATTGTTGATACAGCATGGTACTTTGAAAGTCCTCCAGCCCTTTGTGAGGAACCACGTTGCGCTGACTGTCCAGAAGGTGATGGAATTTGTGACTCCTCATCCTCCACCTCTTCCAAAACCTCATGCCTTAGTGCTTGCAGTGTTTTTTGAAGCAGGCAGATAAGGGGGACAGTCAGGCTGACTAGTGCATCATCTGCACTCGCCATCCGCGTTGACTCATCAAACGCACGCAAAACGTGGCAGATATCCTTCATAGAGTTATTCGCCACTCATTACACTGGCAGTGGCTGCCCATTCATTATAGGATCCAATTCTAATTACTGGTTCTCACCAACATAGCTCTCCACAGCGCAGCACCCCCCTACATCTCCTCCCTTATTTATATTTATCGGCCTAACCGACTGCTGCACTCTGCAAACGACCTTCGACTAACCTCTGCACTAATCCGTACCTCCCACTCCCAACTCCAAGACTTCACCCGCGCTGCGCCAATCCTCTGGAATGCTCTACCCCAAGAAATTAGGACTATCCGCAATTTGGATGGTTTCAGGCGCTCCCTCAAAACACATTTGTTCACAGTGGCCTATCACATTCACTAATCAAAGTCATTCTATGTGTAATTCTGTGTGTGTAGCCCATTCACTATCTCCATGCATCCCTCACTTCCTTAAAATGGCTGGACCATCATTGTAAAAACACCATTGTATATACACACCTGTACTTTGTATCTCCCACACCTCATTGTAGATTGTAAGCTTTCACCAGCAGGGCGGCTGATTTTGCTTTAATTATTGTATTGTTAACGTTGTTACTTATGACTCGTGTTTTGAAACTGTTAAACTGTAAAGCACTGCGGAATATTATGGCGCTATATAAATAAATAATATTATTATTCTTATTATAGAGGCCCACTCAGTAGTGGTGAAGTGTGAACGCCGCAAATTGCGAGTTGACTGCGCCTGATGCAGCTGATACTCCTTTACTGTTGGCTGCTGCTCACACAACCGCTCCAACATATGTAACGAGGAATTCCACCTGGTGGGTACGTCACATATAATGCGATGTTCATGAAGGTGAAATCTGCGTTGCAGAGCTGCAATCAGCGATCTGGCCATGCTGGAACGTCGCAAGTGAGCGCACTCTAGGCGGACCTTGTGCAGCAGTGCATCAAGATCCGGATAGTCCCTCAAAAAACTCTGCACGACCAAGTTGAGCACATATGACAGACATGGTATGTGACTGAGGTTGCCAAGGCCCAGAGCTGACACCAGATTTCGGCCATTGTCACACACTACCAAGCCTGCCTGTAGATTCTCTTCCAAAAACCACACGTCGCTCTCCTGCTTTATGGCATTACAGAGCTCCTGCGCTGTGTGGCTAAGATTCCCCATGGAAATTAATTTCAGGATGGCCTGTTGACATTTGGACACGGCTGTGCTCATATCGGTCGCAACAGGTAAACGTTCACGGGTCCATGTGGAGGTAGACCGTGACGGCTCCTGCAGCGATGATTCTGAGGAACTGGAATAGGAGGAGGAATCAATGTGTACAGACTTGATTCCTGCAATCCTTGGAGTTGGCAGAACACGTACAGCGCCACTCGCAAGATCAGTACCCGGCTGCACAACATTGACCCAATGGGCAGTGAGGGAAAGGTATTGTCCCTGGCCATGGGTGTTAGAACCCTCTTGTTAGGTTTTGTTTCAGTTTGCTGGTCACATGACCTTTTTTCCCTATTTAGTCTGGCTCCGCCCTTCTGGCTTTGCTTGACTTCATTGTATTATCTACTGTTAAGCTAGCCGGGTGCTTAGGTGCCTTAATCTGTGAGTTTTGCTTGATGTTAGGATCACAAAGTATTTATTTTTCTGTTTAATTATCCATGCTACAATTTATGTTAGGAGGTGTCCACCTTTTCTCCCAGTCCCTAGATTTTGTAGGGATTACTCCCTCGCAACTATAGGTCTTCGTTCACACTAGATGAGGACTTTAGCGGGTCTGGTCGCAGGATCAGGTTCCCCGTTACATCGTAGGGATTCAGCTTAGTTGTATTGTAGGGACAGAATTCCCTTCTTTCCTTACTGGTTGTAGCAGATCATAACAATGGTACTGGTCCACGCATCGGTGGTCAGGTGGACCTTGCTACTGAGGGCTTTTAGTAGCGCATGTTTAATTTTTCCCTCAACATGCTTTTGCAGACCAGGGACGGCTTGCCTGCTGAAATGAAATCGGCTTGGCACATTGTATTGTGGGATTGACAATGATATTCAGTTACGGAAACTGTCTGTCTCCACCAGCCTGAATCACAGCATTTCAAGGGACAGGAGTTTTGCAATGCCAGCATTCAGAGCCTGTGCTCGTGCATGGTTTGCGGAGTATGGCCGTCTTTTATCCCATGCCTGTGCTACCGATGGCTGTTTTGTGGCCTGGGAGTGTGAGGATGACAGGGAACTTGCTGCTGTGTGTGGAATAACAGTTTGTCTCTGGACAACAGTGACCGAGGTTCTTCCATGGCGATCCTGTGAGGAAGCAGAACCAGCTGTGTGTGAGCTCGATGAAGAGGCTTCAACACAACCTGAAGATGTAGGTGCTGCTGTAGGTTGGCCTACATCTCCAGTGTGTCTTTGTAACTCAACTACGTGCTTTGTCCGCACATGTTTCCACATATTTGTGGTATTGAGGTGACTGACACTTTTAGCTATTTTTAATTTTTGATTACACAGCTTGCATTTCACATAGCAAATATCATGTGCAAGTGTGTGAAAAAAGGACCACGCAGTGCAAGTCCTGGGAGCGCACGTTTTGACTTTTGGAAGACAACTGCTCCGAACAGGTGCCAAACTGGAGGCTACAGGCAACCGAGTCTGCAGCCTAACTCTCCCTCCTGTTTGTACCGTTGGGGCAATGTCTTCCTCTATCTTCCTTCTATCACTAACCATTTCTCTAGGCCTCTCCCAGCTTTCAACCAAAGTACTGGTTCTCACCCACAAAGCTCTCCACAGTGCAGCACCCCTCCTACATCTCCTCCCTCATTTCTATCTATCGGCCTAACCGACTGCTGCGCTCTGCAAACGACTTTCGACTAACCTCTGCACTAATACGTACCTCCCACTCCCGACTCCATAATAACACCCGGCAGCAGGCTCGCTGTCTGGGTGTTATGTTTGATACCAATCTCTCCTTCACCTCCATATACAATCTCTTGCCCGCTCTTGCCGCCTACACCTAAAGAACATCTCTAGAATCCGCCCTTTTCTCACCATGGAAACAACAAAAACCCTCACTGTAGCATTGATCCACTCCCGCCTGGACTACTGTAACGCTCTATTACTTGGCCTCCCCATTACTCGACTATCCCCTCTCCAGTCCATCCTTAATGCAGCAGCCAGGGTTATCCATCTGGCTAATCGTACTCGGACGCGTCCGCTCTTCGCCAGTCCTTACACTGGCTGCCCATTCATTATAGGATCCAATTCAAAGTACTTGTTCTCACCCACAAAGCTCTCCACACTGCAGCACCCCCCTACATCTCCTCCCTCATTTCTATCTATCGGCCTAACCGACTCCTGCGCTCTGCAAACGACTTTCGACTAACCTCTGCACTAATACGTACCTCTCACTCCCGACTCCAAGACTTCTCCTGCTCTACGCCAATCCTCTGGAATGCTGTACCCCAAGAAATTAGGACTATCCACAATTTGCATGGTTTCAGGCGCTCCCTCAAAACACATTTGTTCAGAGCGGCCTATCACATTCACTAATCAAAGTCATTCTATGTATTCTGTGTAAGTGTGTGTGTGTCTCTAGCCCATTCACTATCTCCATCCCTCAGTCCCTTAAGATGGCTGGAACATCATTGTAAATGCACCATTGTATATAAACACCTATACTTTGTATCTCCCCCATCTCATTGTACATTGTAAGCTGTCACGAGCAGGGCGACTTATTTAGCTTAAATTATTGTATTGTTAACGTTGTTACTTATGACTTGTGTTCTGAAACTGCTAAACTGTAAAGCGCTGCGGAATATGATGGCGCTATATAAATAAATATTATTATTATTCCTCTGAGCTGCTCCCACCACCTTCCTGTTCTTCATGCCATGTTGGGTATTGGACCTCATCATCTCCACTACCCTCTTCCAACACCTGCTGTTGGGTGGTCTGGCCAGCACCATGCTCAACAGAAACTGGCACCTGGGTCTCATCATCATCATCAGATGCGTTCTGCGGTGTGCTGACCATCGGCACTGTCTCACCCGCCTCTTCAGATTCAGAGAGACACAGCTGTTGCGCATCACTGCATACTCCCTCTTCTTCACATTACAGAATGCTGCTTGGCTGGGCCCCTGTTTGCAAGCCAATAGATTCTGAGAACAGAAGCAGACACTCAGCTGGCTCCTGTACAGAACTCTCTGACTGCCTGGGCAATTTGCCAGGCGGTGAAGAGACAGATGGTTGCCCAACAGTGCTGTGGTCCTGAGAGGAGGTGGAAGCAATTGAAGTCGATGCATTGGCTGAGATCCAAACAACAACGGCTTCAATTTGTTCTTCCCGCAGCAGGGGGTACTCCGAGCTCCTACAAAAGTGCGCATAAAGGAACGCTCACGGCCCGGGGAAAACTGGTGGATGCTGTGTCACTGGGGGCCGCAGCAGCCACAGAATCCCCACGTCCTCTCCCTGAAGAAACTCCACGACCACGTGCCTTACTCCCTGCCTTCTTCATCTTGGTAGATTGATAAAGAAAGTCTGAAAAGTTATAAGGCCTAAGTGTGGTTATTCCGCAGAGACTGCAGTGAACACTGCACACAACTGTTCAGTAGGTGTGAAAGGCCCCTTTGTGTACTTCTATAGTGTTTGCAACCAATGTATTGTATACGGATGGAAGCGCGTCACACTAATAGATTTTATTTATTTGTAATAGAATGGAGCAGCAACAATTAGAGAAAAATTTCAAGGATGTGCCAGTGACACACGCTGTAATACTATTGTAGGATCTCGAGGATTCTGATAGCGTGGGGCAATGAACAATCAGAGACGGGTTTCTTTTGAATGCAAATAATGTATTTGTGAAACAGCAAAACACCCAAAAACAATATTCAAACAACCCGTAGTGACATGCAATGAGTCCATATATATATACACAAGTCCAGTTATAGGAATCCGGATATATAAGTCTTTGAACCTCTATAGCGAGGGTGGTAAAGTTCTTACGACGGAGTCCTCACACAAATGTGACCACAAGGTAAGTCTGATGCACAGATAACGTGGCTGGATTTACACACTGCTGGTGTGTGAAGAGTCAGATCCAGGTAAGCAGAAAACACAGGAAGGTCCAGGAACAAGTTAATCTCAGTTGTGGCTTAATTCAGAGAAGTCCAACAACAAGTTCATAAGTCCGTAAGATTCCAGTAACAGTTCCAACAGCTAACACCAGAGGTAATGCACGAAGGGTTAAACAGCAACAGTTCAGAAACACAGTTCTTATCAGATGGAGTGAACCAAGGGTTAAATTCCCAAGTCAACAGTTTAGTGATAACACCGTATGTGCAACTTACATATGCAGAGAATGTCCAGAGCCATGGGTAGAAACTGCTGTGGCTGAGAAACACCTGAAGATAAAGTTATGCACTTTCCTGGTAAATACACAAAAGCTCTGTGAGGAACAAAGCAGCTGGGTTGCAGAGAAACAGAAGCAGAATATTCCAGCAGTGAAGCCAGCACCTGAGCCGGGTTTTAAACAAACGAACAGGAAGTAGGGCACAGAAAACAGCAAACTCCATCTTAACAAAGGGCAAAATCATTGACAAAGTTACCTAGAAAACCCGGAATACTGACATTACTCCCCCCCCTAAAGACGGCCTCCGGACGGTCCTGGACCAGGCCTGTCCGGGTATCTCCGATGAAACTGAGCAATCTTCAGAGGCGCATTGATGTTACTTACTGGTTCCCAAGAATCATTTTCAGGAGAGTAACCTTGCCATCTAACTAGATACTGAAGCCGGTTTCTATGAAGTCTCGAATTGACAATATCCTGTATCACGAATTGTTCTTCGCCATCAACCAACACTGGTGGAGGGGGAGGTACGATACGTCCCTGAAATGTGTTAGGAGAGACTGGTTTTAATAAGGAAACATGAAATACTGGGTGTACCTTTAAAGTCCGTGGTAGCTTCAACCGACAGGCAACAGAGCTCACAATCCCAGTGATCTTGAATGGACCGATGAATTTCTGTCCCAGTTTCTGCGAAGGAACACCCAATTTTAGATTCTTGGTGGACAACCAAACTGAGTCTCCTACCTTATACATAGGTGCTGGTTTCCGGAATCTATCGGCCGATTTCTTGTAACGCTCCTGTGCTGTGGTCAGGGAGTCCTTCAAAACTTCAAGATTACGTTGCAACGCCGTCACTCTGTCTTCAACTGCTGGTACCGAAATCGTAACCGGAGACCTAGGCAAAATACTTGGATGATAACCCAGGTTGGCAAAAAAAGGCGTTACCTTCGTGGAACTGCTTTGGGAGTTGTTGTACGAAAATTCCGCTAGAGGAAGTAGCTTCAGCCAATCGTCCTGCAAATGACTGACGTAACAGCGTAGATATTGCTCCAAGGTTTGATTTGTCCGTTCGGTCTGCCCGTTGGTCTGAGGATGGTATGCAGAAGACAAGCAAACATTAATGTGGAGCGCAGAACAAAATCCTTTCCAAAATCTAGAGGTAAATTGTATTCCCCGGTCAGAAATGATGTCATCTGGTACCCCATGCAGCCGGAAAATGTTCTGGATAACTAGATCTACTGTCTCTGTAGCTGAGGGAAGACCAGCACACGGAATGAAATGAGCAGCTTTCGTTAAACGATCTACTACCACCAAAATAGTATTTTTTCCACCAGAGGTGGGTAACTCCACAATAAAGTCCATCGAAATAGACCCCCAAGGACGAGACGGTACAGGTAGCGGTTTAAGAAGACCAGTAGGTGAAACGCGAGGAACCTTGTACCGGGCACAAACTTCACAAGAGCGGACATAGTCATTCACATCCTTCAAGCAGGTAGGCCACCAAAAAAAACGAGTTAACAATTCCTGCGTCTTCTGTACCCCCCTATGACCAGCCAATTTGGAGTCGTGGACCAATCTGAGAACTCGAAGTCTTACAGCCTCTGGGACATAAATACATCGATCTCTAAGCCACACACCATTCCGAAGGACAAGATTCACATTGTCAGGTGGAGCTGCAAGAAATACGTCACCGTCATAGGCCAGCTTGATCTCCTGCCACAAGTCCCGGTTCCGGAGCACTCCAACGAAATTGGCCTCCGACAAGATGGTCTTAGACGGGGTCCCAGGCACGGAATCCACGGTATGGATTCGGGATAATGCGTCAGCTTTCCCATTACGTGAACCTGGGCGGTACGAAATAATAAAATTAAACTGGTTCAAGAACAAACTCCACCTAGCTTGTCGAGGAGAAAGACACCTGGCAGACTTAAGGAATTCCAAATTGCGATGATCCGTGAGTACTACTACCTGCTGAGTTGCCCCCTGCAAATGGTGTCTCCATTCCTTAAAGGCAGAAATAATTGCCAAAAGTTCCTTATCTGCCACATCATAGTTCAGTTCTGCAGAAGATAACCTACGAGAGAAGAAGGCACATGGGTGCAGCAAACCTTTGTCTCCGGTACGTTGTGAGAGGATAGCTCCCAATGCACAGTCAGACGCGTCCACCTCCACGATAAAAGGCTGTGCAGGATCCGGATGCATCAATATTGGAGCCGTGGTAAAACAACCCTTCAGGCGATCAAAGGCTTCCTGAGCTTGCGAAGACCATTCAAACTTCTTCCCCTTCTTGGTGAGGAGAGTGATGGGACGGACAATTTCTGAAAAATTTCGGATAAACCGTCTATAAAAGTTAGCAAAGCCAATGAATCGTTGTACCTCCTTAATGTTTCCTGGTACCGGCCAGTCCAAGATTGCCTGGATCTTGCTGGACTCCATATTCAATCCCTGAGGCGAGATAACATAGCCTAAAAATTGAATTTCAGAACAATGGAACTCACACTTTTCGAGTTTGATGTACAAATGATTATCTCTCAAACGTCTAAGTACGGTCTTGACATGTTCCTGATGTTCCTGTAAGGAGTCAGAAAAGATTAAGATGTCATCAAGGTAAATTACCACATATTGGTCCAATAAATCCCTGAAAATGTCGTTGGCTAAATGTTGAAAAGCAGCAGGAGCGTTACAGAGTCCGAATGGCATCACCAAATATTCAAAATGTCCATACCGGCATCTAAAAGCAGTCTTCCATTCGTCTCCGGGCCGTATACGGAGTAAATTATATGCCCCACGAAGATCTAATTTGGTAAATACTTTGGCCTGGCGAACTCTTTCCAACAATTCTGGAATTAGGGGCAACGGGTACCTGTTACGAATGGTTACCTTATTTAACTCCCGGTAGTCAATGCAGGGTCTTAGAGTACCATCCTTCTTCTTTACAAAGAATATTGGAGCTCCCGCTGGTGAAGAAGATGGTCGGATAAACCCCTTGGCTAAATTCTCATCTATATACTCTCGTAAAGATTTTAATTCCGGAGCCGCCAACGGGTAAACATGGCCGAAAGGAATCGCTGCTCCAGGAAGCAATTCTATGGGGCAGTCATACGGTCTATGTGGGGGAAGTTGATCTGCCTTCCTTTTATCACAAATGTCTGAGAATTCCTGATAAATCAGAGGGAGAGTAGGTACCTGTATCACCTCTTCCAAGTTCTGGGTAACTGGAGCCGCCACAGTTGGACTGATGGTAGAGCTGCACTTCGGGAGAAAGGTTATCTCCTTGGTTTCCCAATTGATGATTGGATTTTGTGACCGTAACCAGGGAATTCCTAAAATTACAGGAAAATGAGGAGAAGATATTAACATAAATGAAAGTGTTTCTTGATGGTCTGGTTCCATCTTACACTCCAGAGGCACTGTCTCCCGATCTACTGGTCCAGAAACTAATGGGGAACCATCCACCGTTTCCATAGTGATTGGTGAAGCTCTTAGTTGTGTCTTTATACCATGTTCCTCTGCAAAAGAAGCATCCATGAAATTCCCACCTGCTCCAGAGTCTATCATGGCAGAACTTGATATCCACTGTTCCTCCCACTGAATCTGTATAGGAAGAGAACAATGTGAATATTTCTCCCCTTGATCTTTAGGGGAAGTCGGCATCAGTATTGGGGGAAAAACCGCATCTAGATGTAGACTGGTTTCCGAAACTTCAGACTCAGCGTCTGTGTTATCATAATCCCCTACTACCGCCAACACCTTGTTGGGTCGCCTAGGACATTTAGGACAATTGATGAGGAAATGATCCGATTGACCACAATAGAAACATAAGCGCTCACGGAAACGGTGTTCGCGGCGTTCATTATTCTCACGTCTCTGCAGTGAGTCCACCTGCATAGGCACCTCCTCAGCCTCTCGTGGGTTTTTGCCTGTGGTTTCCCTGGACGGAAGAGAGTAATTAGTAATGCGATTTACAGCGGCCCATTTTTCTTGTCTGCGTTCAGTTAAACGGATATCAATACGTACACAGTGCTGTATAAACAATTCAAACTCCTGTGGAGACTCTGAACGGGCTAGCTCATCCTTGATTACATTTGACAAACCTTTTCTAAAGATTGGTAATAAAGCATTGTTTTCCCACTGGGTGTCCACCACTAACCTTTTAAATTCAGTAACATATTCTATGACTGACCGTTTCCCTGGCGTAAGGAAAGCAAGGCAGATTCAGCGGTAGCACGGCGGTTGGGATCGTCGAACATTTGCGCCATGGCTGCCAGAAAATTGTCCAAATTATTTAGACGGGTATCATGACTTTCAACCATAGGATTTGCCCAAGCCAGTGCACGTGATGTCAACAACATAATAATACATAGAACCTTAGATCTATCAGACCGGTAGTAGGAGGCATGTACATCAAAAAATAATATACATTGATTAACAAACCCACGGAATTGACTTCGGTCACCATTAAAACGGAATGGAGGTAATTTGGGCATACTGGTGGATGAGGTTGGCTCAGTAGGTAAGGCCTCCAGGACTCCTAACCTAGAACGTAGATCTTGAAGAGCCTGACCAAACCCCTGTGCATTGTGGTTAACCCGAGACTCCAAGTCTCTAATCTGATTGAGTGCAGCCGCACCTCCTGCTGCAAGGAGTTAACTATGGTGAACAATTTGTCTGCCCGTGTCTCCGTCATTGCCCAGCAGAATCCTCTTTTTTAGGCTGGAATATCCTGTAATACTATTGTAGGATCTCGAGGATTCTGATAGCGTGGGGCAATGAACAATCAGAGACGGGTTTCTTTTGAATGCAAATAATGTATTTGTGAAACAGCAAAACACCCAAAAACAATATTCAAACAACCCGTAGTGACATGCAATGAGTCCATATATATATACACAAGTCCAGTTATAGGAATCCGGATATATAAGTCTTTGAACCTCTATAGCGAGGGTGGTAAAGTTCTTACGACGGAGTCCTCACACAAATGTGACCACAAGGTAAGTCTGATGCACAGATAACGTGGCTGGATTTACACACTGCTGGTGTGTGAAGAGTCAGATCCAGGTAAGCAGAAAACACAGGAAGGTCCAGGAACAAGTTAATCTCAGTTGTGGCTTAATTCAGAGAAGTCCAACAACAAGTTCATAAGTCCGTAAGTTCCAGTAACAGTTCCAACAGCTAACACCAGAGGTAATGCACGAAGGGTTAAACAGCAACAGTTCAGAAACACAGTTCTTATCAGATGGAGTGAACCAAGGGTTAAATTCCCAAGTCAACAGTTTAGTGATAACACCGTATGTGCAACTTACATATGCAGAGAATGTCCAGAGCCATGGGTAGAAAACTGCTGTGGCTGAGAAACACCTGAAGATAAAGTTATGCACTTTCCTGGTAAATACACAAAAGCTCTGTGAGGAACAAAGCAGCTGGGTTGCAGAGAAACAGAAGCAGAATATTCCAGCAGTGAAGCCAGCACCTGAGCCGGGTTTTAAACAAACGAACAGGAAGTAGGGCACAGAAAACAGCAAACTCCATCTTAACAAAGGGCAAAATCATTGACAAAGTTACCTAGAAAACCCGGAATACTGACACACGCTCAGCAGACTACAACCAGCAGTGGTTGAAGAACTAACTGGAGCGTGATCTGCACTCCAAAAAGGAAAACCTCAGACTACAGTGAACACTGCACACAAGTGTTCACTACCCAACGCGTCTCAGCAGGAAGGCAGTCTGTGCGTCAAAACAAAGGCGCAAGCATACATCCACGTACCCTGTTTATAAAGCTATATAAAAAAAATTATGTAGTAGTGACGCACACTTTATTGAGGTACAGTATTACATCGCCATTCACCATCTGTGGCTATGCAGTCTCATCTATATATACCTTATCTATCCGTTGTCATGCTTGCAAGTCGACAGTCAGGCATAAATAGCAATTTTCACTATGTACTATGCACTTTTTAAAGGTTATGTTTGTTAATAAACATGATTATTGCCACATATTATGAGTATTACATGATGGAAATTGTATAATTTTGTATAAACTGTTTAGTGACATTATTCAGCAAATGTAACATTTTAGTAATGTCACAGATAACTTGTAATGCTGATGATGTTTTGAAGTCAGACATTCATTGTCTATACAATAAAAATGGTGTACATACTGTTACTTATCCATCATTAATGGATTCAGATATGTACTTGTATGCTTTTATGTACAACCGTATAGCAGATTCCTTAACTAATTTATTTTGTGGTTTGCATTGCTGTTCAACATGTTAATGTATGTGTTTATGTTTGTCAATTCTTTATTTATCTAGATATTAGTTTAAATGAAATCATCATCTTATGGTAGTAAAGGTTATCTTTCTCTTGTTTGAAGTATAGACATTTAAAATTGACAGGTAACAAGGAAATTACTTGATCTAGTATTTAAACATCCTCCTTGACCCTGGGCTCCAACACCGCCAGTTGTTGCTCGGAAGTGCTGTTAGCACAGTCAACACTTGCTCCTGTGTTACTGGGGTTCAGTAACGTCAGCTGGTCCTCGGTTGTGCCATTGGCTCTTTTCCTTCTGCTGCCCCTCCGGGTTCCAGCACAGTCAGCTGGTCCTCGTTACTTGCATTGGCTCTTGTACCTTCTGCTACCCGTCCGGGTTCCAGTACCGTCAACTGGTTCTCCGCATGTGCCTTTGGCCTAGGTGCCTCCATCTCGGTATCCGAGTTCCAGCAACGTCTGCTGGTCCTTGGTAGTGCTTTGGAGCACAGGTACCTCCTGCTTAGTAACCGTGTCCCAGTAACGTCAGCTGGTCCTCGGTTGTGCCATTGGCTCTTTTCCTTCTGCTGCCCCCCGGGTTCCAGTACCGTCAGCTGGTTCTCCGCAGTGCCTTTGGCCTAGGTGCCTCCATCTCGGTATCCGAGTTCCAGCAACGTCTGCTGGTCCTTGGTAGTGCTTTGGAGCACAGGTACCTCCTGCTTAGTAACCGTGTCCCAGTAACGTCAGCTGGTCCTCGGTTGTGCCATTGGCTCTTTTCCTTCTGCTGCCCCTCCGGGTTCCAGTACCGTCAACTGGTTCTCCGCAGTGCCTTTGGCCTAGGTGCCTCCATCTCGGTATCCGAGTTCCAGCAACGTCTGCTGGTCCTTGGTAGTGCTTTGGAGCACAGGTACCCCCTGCTTAGTAACCGTTGTCCCATAACATCAGCTGGTACAAGATTGTGCTACAAATACAAGATACGGAACAAGAGACACAAGAACAATAAGCAGAAGATCTAAAAGCAGAAGAACTGAAGTATAAGACCAAAATGAAGAGCAAATATATGCTCTAAATTCTAAGCAGAAGAAGACTAAGCAGTGTATGGGGGGTGAGTCCTTCCTCCTCGTGGTGCCCCTGGAAAATGCCTGCTGCTGCAGGCTAAACTGACACGGACAAATACTGTTGTAATTTAAATCTTTTGTGCGCAAAACGGAAGGATGAAAAATTCATACTTTGACAGATTACAAGTACAGGATTCTCTGTCACAAATAAGAATATGATGAAGAAGATGAAGCAGAATATGAATAAGAATAATAGTTTATTAAGAAGAATATGAGTAATGTTAACAAAGATGAATAGCAAGAAGTTTAAGAAGAAGATAAAGAAGGTGAAAAATGAAGATAATTTGATGAAAAAGATGATGCTGCAGAAGATTATGAAGGAGAAAGTGTGTGAAAAGTTAAAAAGGTGAAGATGAAGAGCATGGAAGTTGTGTAATTACATATTTGCCAAAATATAAAAAAACGTTACATTTTTCAATTTCTTCGTCAATCCGAAATCTTTAAAAAAAAAATATTTATGCTATTCCATTTGATTGGGTTAAACATCTATGCCTTTAATGTCTCCTCAACCTTCCCCAATACATTCTACATTACTCTTTCTTGTTTTCCTTCATGTAAATTAACCAACAAGGCAAGAAGGGGTTTTTTTTAATTTCGTATTTTTTTTCCCATAGACTTACATGGGACTTCCCGGTATCGATATCGGGTATCGCCGATATTTTAGTGATATCGGCGATACCATTCCGATTCCGATACTTTTAGGATATCGGAAAGTATCGCTCAACTCTACGTACAGTCTATATCTACAGTATAATATACCAGACAGGAGCCCATACAGTCTATATTACAGTAATATATACCTGAAAGGAGCCCATACAGTCTATATCTACAGTAATATATACCTGACAGGAGCCCATACAGTCTATAAACCCACAGTAATATATACCTGACAGGAGCCCATACAGTCTATATCTACAGTAATATATACCTGACAGGAGCCTATACAGTCTATATCTACAGTAATATATACCTGAAGGAGCCCTACAGTCTATATCTACAGTAATATATACTGACAGGAGCCTGTACAGTCTAAATCTACAGTAATATATACCTGCAGGAGCCCGTACAGTTTATATCTACAGTAAATATACCTGACAGGAGCCTGTACAGTCTATATCTACAGTAATATATACCTGAAGGAGCCCATACAGTCTATATTACAGTAATATATACCTGACAGGAGCCTGTACAGTCTTAATCTACAGTAATATATACCTGACAGGAGCCGTACAGTCTATATCTACAGTAATATATACCTGACAGGAGCCGTACAGTTTATATCTACAGTAATATATACCTGACAGGAGCCCATACAGTTACATCTACAGTAATATATACCTACAGGAGCCCGTACAGTCTATATCTACAGTAATTTATACCTGACAGGAGCCCGTACAGTCTATATCTACAGTAATATATACCTGACAGGAGCCCATTTCAGTCTATATCTCAGTAATATATACCTGAAGGAGCCCATACAGTCTATATCTACAGTAATATTACCTGACAGGAGCCCGTACAGTCTATATCTACAGTAATATATACCTGACAGGAGCCGTACAGTCTATATCTACAGTAAATTAACCTGACAGGAGCCCGTACAGTCTATATCTACAGTAATATATACCTGACAGGAGCCTGTACAGTTTATATCTACAGTAATATTTTACCTGACAGGAGCCCATACAGTCTATATCTACAATAATATATACCTGACAGGATCCATACAGTCTATATCTACAGTAATATATACCTGAAGGAGCCGTACAGTCTATATCTACAGTAATATATACCTGACAGGAGCCCCTACACTCTATATCTACAGTTATATACCTGACAAGGAGCCCGTACAGTCTATATCTACAGTAATATATACCTGACAGGAGCCCGTACAGGTCTATATCTACAGTAATAATACCTGACAGGAGCCCGTACAGTCTATATCTACAGTAATATATACCTGACAAGAGCCCGTACAGTCTATATCTACAGTAATATATACCTGACAGGAGCCCGTACAGTCTTTACAGTAATATATACCTGACAGGAGCCCGTTCACTCTATATCTACAGTAATATATACCTGACAGGAGCCCGTACACTCTTATCTACAGTAATATACCTGACAGGAGCCCGTACAGTCTATATCTACAGTAATATACACCTGACAGGAGCCCGTACAGTCTATATCAAATTCAAATTCAAATTCAAATTCAAAGAAGCTTTATTGGCAGGACTAAATACACATTAGTTTTGCCAAAGCAAGTGTACAAAAGGGAATAGGGATAGGGATGTTGGGTAGGGACGGATCTAGGGTAGGGGTTGTGGAAGTCCATGGCTTTGGGAGGGGTGGATGGGGGCGCAGATCCGGGATGGGGGCTATAGAAGTCCATGGGTAGGGATGTTTGGGGAGGGGCAGATCCGGGGGAGGCTATAGAAGTCCATGGCCATAGGGAGGGGTGATGGGGAGATCCGGGGTGGGGACTATAGAAGTCCATGGGATATCATAGTTCTCTTTCTCGCAGTCTATGACATTCGCCACCATACCGCGCTGCTATCTCCGCTTTCTCTCTCTTCTTCCCCCAGCAAGATATATGTTTTCTCTTCCTCCCTTTATGGTGATGAAATCCGGGAAGAGATGTGAGAGTCTCCTGAAGTGAGTGTCCTCACTGATGAGTATTTGGAGCAGTGTAGCAGGAAGTGGGTTTCGTTTCCCCTATGGCCTCCTGGTTTACAGTGTTGGCATAGTCTTTCCTCCCTGGGCTTGTAGCTCTGCCTGTGTCGGCCGGATTCGATGGCCAGACTGTGGGCACTGAGTCTATACCGGCTCAGATCTGGCGGTCTCTGGGGTCCGGGAGTTTCTCCAGGTATGGGGCCAGACTGTAGTCTCTCTGTAGACTCCGGTACATGGTCAGTTTCTGGGAG
>JARQOD010008404.1:0-35686 GCA_033576555.1 Oophaga sylvatica | reverse complement strand
GGTTTTTGGTTTTTTACTTTTAATTCCCTTAGGACGCAGCAGTGTCGGGGTAAAACGACAAACTGTCCCAGTCACTCCAAATTGATTTTAGCAGGGGTTTAAAACCGTTTAAAAAATGAGTCAGCAATAGGCGGGTTTAAATTCGGCATGCTTAGGGGTGTTGCGGCCCCAATCCAGCAAGTACTGTCTTTTACTGAAAGCGGGGTTTATCTACACAGGATGTCAGGGTGGGTAAAGGGTGGGGGGGGCGGGGAGGAAAGCTTTTATGTCCATTTATGGACATGCCCAGCATTGGCCGTCTCTTTTGGGTTTCCCCAAATTCCTTTGGTCTTTTTTCCGGCGACTTGGGTGAAATTCTGTTCCCCAAGGGGGGGCAGTCATCAGTAAATTCTTGGAACAGATGAGGTATGAGTCATTTAAAATAAGTTTAAATTGATAATAATATTCAAGGAAAAACTTTGTTTTTTTCTTGCTATAAAAAGTAAAAAAGTACATATAAAATTTTTATAAAGGTTTTTAAAAATAGCAAAACAAAATATATAAAATATAGTAGAAAAATTTTTTTTTTCCCTTGACAACCCCCCCAAACACAAAGTTTTCCCCTTTTTAAATAGTGGCCTTCGAGATGCCCAGGGTGGGGGGGAAGGGGTAGTGGATTTTTCGTTGGTCATTTTAGAAGCTGGCCCCCTTTGGACCGCCCCCAAACAACCAAAGCCCCTTCCAACTGAATGGGTTTACTACCCTAAACTAAAACTCTTTTCCTTTGTATTTTGTATGGGGGTTTTATTGGTTTATCGCGGGGTTTTTTCTCCTTCACCTTATAGCGTCAAATTTTTAGCAGGGACACAAATTCTGATGAAGGGAAAGACTGAGGGGCGGTTGCTTGGGCCAGCTTTCCCGTACGGGTATCACAACATGATTATCAACCCAGCCCAAAGCCCAACCACTAAGCGGCTTTTTGAAGGAATCCCCTTAAGGGCCCCTTTGCCCTCCCGGAAAGGGAAAGGAAAAAATCTATCCTGTATTGATTTTAAATTTCCCCGGGGGTTGCCCGAAAGGGTTTTCTGCTATAAATTTTCAAAATTTTGTTCCGTTTGTATTATAATTTTTCCAACCAATTTTATTGATCTGTATATTGGGATAAGAGGAGAAAGCCCGTGTGATTTATTTTTTGGGCTTGTATTTGCGGGACCCCCTAGGAAAACCTTGGGTCTATATAAAAATTTGGGTTTCCCCGCTTTAACGGTGTGCACTGACCCCGACCTTCTCTTCCCGGTTCAGGGAGCTATATTCTCGGTCCAGATCTTTCTTTGTGTCTTTTAATGACTACCCAGTCTCCGGGCGGGGGGTGTGTCCCCGGATCTGGTTCGGGGTCTGGGGAGAACTGAAAAATTTCATGTACTTTCTTGGTCTTTTTTGCAAAAAACCCTACTATGAGCTTAATACATGGTTACTCATTTCCAGGTTGGGAAAAGAAACATCCTAAACTAGGCACTTTGCCAAATAGTACTTCATACGGAGAAAGTCCAGTTTTTCTATTTGGAGTGCACCTTTACTGAGTATAGGGTAATGGTAAACATTCAGGCCAAGATTTCCCTGTTTTGGACATGGCCTTTTGGATTTTTAGCTTCAATGTCCCATTTAGTCCTTCTACTTTTCCCACTGCTTTGTGGATAATATGGGGTGTGGAAAGCTTGTTGAATTCCCTGAGCTGTCAAGACTTCATTCGTTATTTCACATGTGAAATGTGTACCTCTGTCACTTTCGATCACCTCTGGTACTCCATACCTGCACACCACCTCCACACAAGCAGCTTCTTTGCGGTTGCCGCAGCCGTAGCCTTGGCAATCGGGAAAGACTCGGCCAACCTGACAATAAATCAAAACACACCAACCCATACTCCCATGACCTGATTTTGGCAGCTGAATATAATCAATCTGCAGTCTCTGGAAAGGATAGAGAGGCCGAGGGGCGTGTTTGGGTGGTGTCTTGACTTACCCTTCCCTGATTATGTGTAGCACATACCATGCACCCCTGGATAAAACCTTCTATACAGGTGGAAAAAGCCTGGTGCTATCCAATGCTTCTGCATGACACTCATTACAGCAGTTTTGGACTGGTGGGTTGGCCCTTGTAACATCTGGGGGGACCGCAGGGTACAACGCCCTTGGAAGGCATCGACGCATCCCTCTTCCCCATACCCATTTGCTGCATTCAGACATGCACCTTCTTTTTCCCACTTTTTACTTCCTCCTGGCACACCTGAGCCTGCATCTGGGATAAGGCATCCTCCGACACAAAGGGATTTTTGGGAGCGCTTACCTGGTGTCATGGGTGTATCGCCACAAGGATCGTCGCGATTACACACTCTGACTTCTCACAGCTGAGTTGCTGTTTCTTTGTGTTTGGTAATGAGGGAGTTAATTTTACCTAGCTCTTTGCTAAGACTAGGTCCAGCCTCGCCCGGCTGCTTTTGATTATGTTCTAATTAGATTCCTTCATATACCTGCCAGTCTGCTTGTTAGATGCCAGTGAAAGCCTTTATGTAGTCTAGCAGACTGGATCGGTTCTGAGAATACTTAAGCTAAGAGCTCCTTAGTTGTTTTTACTCTTATAGCTTATAGTTTATCTCTGAGACCTTAGGTGTTCCTACTGTGTGTGAGTGTTGTATGTAAGACTTTATTTACTTTATTTCTTGTCTTTCTTGTATGTCTTTCTGTTCATTAACCGTTACCTGTTCATTCCCTTTGGTGGTAATCAGGGTCCTTCTTAGGACTAGATTACAGTTGGCAGGGATTGATAGGAGACAGGGTTTACGCTGGTGGCCTGGACCTCTGTACCTTTAACAGTACCTCCAGGTAGAGGGATTAGTTAGGACCCCAGTTTAGGGTCAGCATAGACCCCGGTCACCCTCTAGCCGGAGACAGCGTATAACGGATTCCGTATTGACCCACTGGACATTGTCAGGTAATTCTATGTTATCATATATCTATGCGCATGTTATATAGGATGTTGCCCTTTTGATATAGATTTTCTGTCATCACATATATATATATCTGCTATACAGCGTGACATTTTCACCGGCCATACTAAAGATTCTCCCCAGCTGTCATGGATCCAGTAGCCCAGCTTGCCCGGCAGTTGCAGGGGTTGTCCATGGAGTTTGCAGACATTAAGTCCAAGGTTTTGTTCCCCCCGGAGCAAACCAGATCTGAACCTAAGGTTGCTCTCCCGGACAGGTTCACTGGTGGGCGGGACAAATTTTTTACTTTCCGGGAGGCATGTAAATTGTACTTTCGGCTGCGGCCTCGGTCATCTGGGAGTGAAGAGCAGAGGGTGGGAATTGTTATCTCGCTCTTTACAAGGGGACCCTCAATCTTGGGCATTCTCTATTCCTCCAGGCTCCCCAGATCTCCAGTCAGTGGATCGATTTTTTACTGCCCTGGGTCTGGTATATGATGATCCGGATCGAGTTTCCCTTGCTGAAACAAAGTTACGTAAAATACGGCAAGGAAATCGTCCAGCGGAGGAATATTCTTCTGAGTTCCGTAGATGGGCAACAGATACTCAGTGGAATGACCCAGCTCTTAGGAGCCAGTTTTGTCAAGGGTTGTCTGACAAATTAAAAGATGTGTTGGCTCAGTATGATTCTCCTCCATCACTGGAGGCTGCTATGGCCCTCGCTATTCGCATTGATAGACGAATTTGGGGAAGACGCGAGGTAACTCCGCCTCCCGTGATGACTCCACCTACTACTAAAGTCCTTATACTGAGGTTCCCCTGGTCTGTTCTGAGGAACCCATGCAGTTGGGAGGGACATCTTTTTGTAGGAGGGAATTGGCGGTGCACCGCAAGACTAGAAGGTGTTTCTTTTGCGGGAGAGAGGGACATTTTGTTGGGGGGTGTCCATCCCGGGCCTCTTTGAGCAAAGGAGTTAACCTGGGAGTGTGTATTTCGTCCCCAAATCCCTCTCAGTTTCTCGTGCCTGCGGAGGTGGTGATTGGTACTAGAACTGAGAGGATTTCTGTTTTTCTTGATAGTGGGTCCGGGGCTAATCTGGTGGACGCTCGGTTTGCCCAGGTGCATGGTATGCAACTGAGTGTATTGGCCAAACCGGTCCCTATAGTCTCTATTGATTCTAGACCTCTCGGTCAAGGTAGCTTGGTACAAGCTGTTCATAACATAGATCTTCGAGTAGGGGCAAGACATAAAGAGCAATTGTCTTGTTATGTGTTGGAGGGTCTACCTACTCCTATTGTGTTGGGACTTCCTTGGTTGGCTAAACATAACCCAGTGATTGATTGGCAATCCGGAAAGATAAGCCAGTGGGGTGAATTTTGCAGGAATAACTGCATGAGCACGGTCATCGGTGCGGTTGTGCCTAGGACTTTGTCTCCTTTTCTGGAGGACTTTGGGGAGATGTTCTCAGAGGAGGGGTGTAAAGAGTTACCTCCTCATCGCGCATATGACTGCTCAATAAAGTTGCTTCCTGATGCCTTATCTCGTACTTTCCCAGGGGCCGGGAAGACGGATGATCCGGTTCCTATTCCTCAGGAGGGAGTTGTAGTGTCAGCTGTATGCTCTGAGCTTGAGGGGGAGGTATTGGGGGCTCAAGGGGACGCCCCGGTGGGACTTCCAGGGAGACTGATAGTTCCAGATCGGTTAAGACTGAAGGTTACGGGGAACCGTTACAAACGGATGGCTGATAGGGGGAGAGTTTCTGGTCTAGATCTGAAGGTGAACGATCTGGTTTGGTTGTCTACCAGGAATATAAAACTTAAAGTTTCCTCCTGGAGGTTGGGTCCCAGATTCATCGGGCCGTACAGGATCAGTTCCATAATTAATCCTGTGGCATTTCGTCTGGACCTCCCTCCTACGTTTAAAATTCATAATGTGTTTCACAAGTCATTACTTAAAAAGTATGTGGCACCAGTCATACCGTCACCTCTACCTCCGCCTTCAGTGGTGGTCAATGATAACGTGGAATTTCATGGGTCGAAAATCATTGACTCACGTCTCAGTCGCCGATCCCTTCAGTACTTGGTTCATTGGAGGGGGTATGGTCCTGTGGAGAGGACGTGGGTCCCTGCGTCTGATGTTAACGCAGATCGATTGGTTCGGACCTTTCACACAACTCACCCGGGCAGACCTGGCCCTGAGGGTCCGGAGTCCCCTCGTAGAGGGGGGGTACTGTCATGGGTGTATCGCCACAAGGATCGTCGCGATTACACACTCTGACTTCTCACAGCTGAGTTGCTGTTTCTTTGTGTTTGGTAATGAGGGAGTTAATTTTCCCTAGCTCTTTGCTAAGACTAGGTCCAGCCTCGCCCGGCTGCTTTTGATTATGTTCTAATTAGATTCCTTCATATACCTGCCAGTCTGCTTGTTAGATGCCGGTGAAAGCCTTTATGTAGTCTAGCAGACTGGATCGGTTCTGAGAATACTTAAGCTAAGAGCTCCTTAGTTGTTTTTACTCTTATAGCTTATAGTTTATCTCTGAGACCTTAGGTGTTCCTACTGTGTGTGAGTGTTGTATGTAAGACTTTATTTACTTTATTTCTTGTCTTTCTTGTATGTCTTTCTGTTCATTAACCGTTACCTGTTCATTCCCTTTGGTGGTAATCAGGGTCCTTCTTAGGACTAGATTACAGTTGGCAGGGATTGATAGGAGACAGGGTTTACGCTGGTGGCCTGGACCTCTGTACCTTTAACAGTACCTCCAGGTAGAGGGATTAGTTAGGACCCCAGTTTAGGGTCAGCATAGACCCCGGTCACCCTCTAGCCGGAGACAGCGTATAACAGATTCCGTATTGACCCACTGGACTTTCTGTCAGGTAATTCTATGTTATCATATATCTATGCGCATGTTATATAGTATGTTGCCCTTTTGATATAGATTACTGTCATCACATATATATATATCTGCTATACAGCGTGACACCTGGTGCATCGTTACCCCTTGGAGTGGTCTACTGGCTGCTGTTTTTGCTGCTGCATCGGCCATTGCGTTTCCTTTACTCATCTGATCAGTGCATCTGGTATGTGCTTTAACTTTTATGACAGCTACTTCTTTTGGTAATTGTAATGTATCAATTAACTGCTGGACTGCATCAGCATTTTTAATGGATGTCCTGCTGCCGTCAGGAATCCTCTAGACTTCCAAATTGGACCAAAATCATGAGCTATACCGAATGCTTATCTAGAATCTGTGTAGATGTTAACAATTCTACCTTCAGCTATCTTACAGGCCTCGGTCAGAGCCTTAAATTCAGCCTCCTGGGCCGACTGATATGGGCAGGGTCGGATTAAGAACATGATGGGCCTGGAGCTGAAGGGGCGGGGCAAGGGGTGGGGCCAAACACGGCAATTCACAAAGGCCAAAAATGTAACGTAAAAAATTAAACAAAGTAAATATATGATACATGCCTAATATAAATACCGTGGATATAGAAAGTCTGTTATGTTATGCTTGCAAATTTCTCAATTGTAGAATCAAGATTAAGCTCATTCAGCAATCTATTTTCAATACATAACAGAGAGAGGGCATTTAAATGCTCCTGGCCCATTCTAGTATATGGTGCAGCATTGAATGGCCCATAGTATATATAGCACAGCATAGAATGGCCCATAGTATATATAATGCAGCATTGAGAGGCCCATTCTAGTATATAGCGCAGCATTGAATGGCCCATAGTATATATAGCGCAGCATAGAATGGCCCATAGTATATATAATGCAGCATTGAGAGGCCCATATAGCGCAGCATTGCATGGCCCATAGTATATATAATGCAGCATAGAATGGCCCATAGTATATATAGCGCAGCATTGCATGGCCCATAGTATATATAGCGCAGCATTGCATGGCCCATAGTATATATAGCGCAGCATAGAATGGCCCATAGTATATATAGGGCAGCATTGAGAGGCCCATATAGCGCAGCATTGCATGGCCCATAGTATATATAGCGCAGCATAGAATGGCCCATAGTATATATAGCGCAGCATTGCATGGCCCATAGTATATATAGGGCAGCATTGAGAGGCCCATTCTAGTATATAGCGCAGCATTGAATGGCCCATAGTATATATAGGGCAGCATTGAGAGGCCCATTCTAGTATATAGCGCAGCATTGCATGGCCCATAGTATATATAGGGCAGCATTGAGAGGCCCATTCTAGTATATAGCGCAGCATAGAATGGCCCATAGTATATATAATGCAGCATTGAGAGGCCCATTCTAGTATATAGCGCAGCATAGAATGGCCCATAGTATATATAATGCAGCATTGAGAGGCCCATATAGCGCAGCATTGCATGGCCCATAGTATATATAATGCAGCATAGAATGGCCCATAGTATATATAGCGCAGCATTGCATGGCCCATAGTATATATAGCGCAGCATTGCATGGCCCATAGTATATATAGCGCAGCATAGAATGGCCCATAGTATATATAGGGCAGCATTGAGAGGCCCATATAGCGCAGCATTGCATGGCCCATAGTATATATAGCGCAGCATAGAATGGCCCATAGTATATATAGCGCAGCATTGCATGGCCCATAGTATATATAGGGCAGCATTGAGAGGCCCATTCTAGTATATAGCGCAGCATTGAATGGCCCATAGTATATATAGGGCAGCATTGAGAGGCCCATTCTAGTATATAGCGCAGCATTGCATGGCCCATAGTATATATAGGGCAGCATTGAGAGGCCCATTCTAGTATATAGCGCAGCATTGAATGGCCCATAGTATATATAGGGCAGCATTGAGAGGCCCATTCTAGTATATAGCGCAGCATTGAATGGCCCATAGTATATATAGGGCAGCATTGAGAGGCCCATTCTAGTATATAGCGCAGCATTGAATGGCCCATAGTATATATAGGGCAGCATTGAGAGGCCCATTCTAGTATATAGCGCAGCATTGCATGGCCCATAGTATATATAGGGCAGCATTGAGAGGCCCATTCTAGTATATAGCGCAGCATTGAATGGCCCATAGTATATATAGGGCAGCATTGAGAGGCCCATTCTAGTATATAGCGCAGCATTGAGAGGCCCATAGTATATATAGCGCAGCATTGAGAGGCCCATAGTATATATAGGACAGCATTGAATGGCCCATAGTATATATAGCGCAGCATTGAGAGGCCCATTCTAGTATATAGCGCAGCATTGAATGGCCCATAGTATATATAGTGCAGCATTGAATGGCCCATAGTATATATAGCGCAGCATTGCATGGCCCATAGTATATATAGGGCAGCATTGAGAGGCCCATTCTAGTATATAGCGCAGCATTGAGAGGCCCATAGTATATATAGGGCAGCATTGAGAGGCCCATTCTAGTATATATAGGGCAGCATTGAGAGGCCCATTCTAGTATATAGCGCAGCATTGCATGGCCCATAGTATATATAGGGCAGCATTGAGAGGCCCATTCTAGTATATATAGGGCAGCATTGAATGGCCCATAGTATATATAGGGCAGCATTGAGAGGCCCATTCTAGTATATAGCGTAGCATTGAATGGCCCATAGTAATAAAGGCAGCATTGAGAGGCCCATTCTAGTATATAGCGCAGCATTGAATGGCCCATAGTATATATAGGGCAGCATTGAATGGCCCATAGTATATATAGCGCAGCATTGAGAGGCCCATTCTAGTATATAGCGCAGCATTGAATGGCCCATAGTATATATAGCGCAGCATTGAGAGGGCCTCTCAATGCTGCCCTATATTACTATGGGCCATTCAATGCTACTGATGGAATTTGTCAGAAACCACACACTTTACAACACAAACCTGTGCAGAGACTTCAGGATTCTCCATCTGCTTTCACTGTAATATGGCTGGGATTCTTGTAACAGCACACACACCTCTGCCTGCCTGTCTCTACCTCTCTCCTCCAGACAGGGACCGTCACTACAACACACTGAACACAGGGCAGGATGCCAATAGGCAAAGATGGAAGAAGACAGTGCATGTATGAGGACAAGTGAAAGGTGAGCTGTGACTGGCTGCTCTGTGGTCACATGTTCTGCCTTCATTTACATCCTGCTTCTGGATTGGGTGAATGAGATAACACTGTGCTGCTGCCGACTCCTCTCCTACAGTACTTTCAGCAGCAGCTTTCCTCTCTCCCCCTCCAGCACACAGTCTCTCCTGGCTCCTCGCCTCCCCCTCCACCACCAGGCTGACGTCAGCAGCACAGGGAAGGGAGGAGAGCAGAGAGCAGCCGCGGATGGGCCTATCTCTAACAAGGGGCCTGGAGCTGCAGCTCCATCAGCCCCTATGTTAATCCGGCCCTGGATATGGGAGCATTGGTTCTGCTTTGATTACTGCATTCAGGGAGACGATGGCATACCTGGTGTGGAAGGTACCTGAGTCATCTTGGTGGCGAGATCCATCTACAAAAGATTCAAAATCAACATTAAGTCTTTCAGTTTCAAACACTGTGGGTAGGCCTGCTGTTTCCTGTGCCATAAGCTGAACACAATCATAAGGAATCTCCTCTCTTGGATCTTCTTTGTACAATACCGTACCTGACCTCCCCCTAGATCCGAGAGAGGCAACAATGTGGCAGGATTAAGTGTGGTACATCTCTGCAAAGAAACATTTGGAGGCATTAAAAGTGCACATTGCAATTGAAGGTGACGTGCAGCTGAAAGGTGTGCCGGTTGCACCTGGTTCAGTATGGTGTATACATCATGAGGTGTAAGTACTGTCAGTGGATGATCAAGCACGATGTCTGACAATCTGTGGAGCAATAGTCCTACAGCATATACTGCCCGTACACAGGACGGGGCACCTCTAGCCACTGCATCTAGTCTTCCACTGAAACAGGCCACTGGCCTTTGATTGTCACCATGTAACTGAGTCAATACTCCTGCCGCGGTCCCTGCTTCTGCGTCATTGACTTCTGCATTATCAGGTCTGTTCCTACCAACATAACACTTGTATGTCTCATCTATCAGTCTATTGTATCTAGTTTCAACTACCAATTTTCCTTCTTCTGTGTTCCATCCCACATCTGACCAATAATAACAGTTTTCATTCCCTGCGCGGTGACACAGAGATAAAATGTCCCTTTCCCCCAAGTCTGGTGCGCTGATCCCTTGAAATCATTTCTATCACAGTTGAATATTTGACAGAAATCGAACTTAAAATAACCACAGGGGTTATAGTATTAACCCAGAAGTTAACCCCAAAGGTGGGCATGCTGGCACTACTGGAATCAGGATACAGCCCAAAAGGATATGTATATCAGAAACTTCATGACTGCTGACTAATCTTGTCCTTCTTGCAGTGGGAGGCGTGAATCCAGGTGCTCTTGCCCTCGAGCTTCAGGGCAGTAGGGGTGGTCAGGACCACAGTGTAGGGACCCTCAAATCTGGGCTGGAGACAGTCTCTTCTCACAAACTTTTTCACGTACACAAGGTCACCAGGCGAGAACTCGTGCACCGTGTCACCTGTAAATTCTGGGAGAGAAGTAGACACTGTAGAGTGGGTGTTAGTCAATTCTTTAGACAAAGCAATCACAAATTTTACCACTTTATCATTAGTTTCAGATAGCTCCTGGTGCCTAATTTCTTCTATCTTGGGAGGGGCACCCACTGGGAACAGAGGTAGTGCAGTAGCTTCGGATTAGGAACAGAGGCAGGGGCTGAAGGACCGAGCCCTGGGACAGGGGCCTCAGTGACGGGGACTAAAACCTTTTCCGGCTGTCCGGGTGGTTGGTAGTAGGTGCCGGAAGACGTCAGGAGGGGATACAGGCCTGACTGGGTGGTTCCGGGTGTCCCAAGATGGCTGCTGGGTGTCCCAAGATGGCTGCGGGGTGTCCCAAGATGGCTGCTGGGTGTTCCAAGATGGCCGCTAGGTGTTGTGGGAAGGGCGTTGTCTGGGGGCGTCCCACTGTTGGATATGGAAGGGGCATTGGGCTGCGCATTACACCAGGGGCGACCCGCCCCACAGACACGGCAGGTCTCCGCCCAGGGCGGATTTTGTTCACCACATGCACTACAAGTCCAACCTCCCTTTGTTCTTAGATTGGTGCCATTATAGGGCGGTGGCTGGGGACTTGGCACAGCAACAGACATGAGGGGTGCAGCGGCCATTTTAGTTACATCAACAGCGGGGGCCATTTTAGTTACATCAACAAGATCACATGCAGAGCATTTCACATATCCGAACAAAGGCTCGGCACCTTCTGAACCTCCTGCACCATCTACTTCCTTCCAGCCCTCAACTTTCAAATCATTTGCTACTCTAAGATGTGCCTGAGCTTGATGCAGGAGTCCCTCATCACATAACTTTCCCTTCTTCTGTCCTACATAATCCTTCCACACTGAAGGCTGAAGTCTCCCGGTACTGGGCAGACCCATCATTTTATACAAACTTCTCACATTTCTAACAGCCTTCCGGCCTTCCCGTGACTGAACAAGCTCACTGACTCCCACAGCACCACCCTCTAACTTATGAGGTTTCTCAGATCTAAATATACGCATCATGATTTTAACAGAGTGCAATGATCTGTCGCGACTCAGACCACCGGCGCCACTTGCAGGTCACCACCCGTCAATACAGAGTCCCCACTCCATGTACTGACAAGACAAAGAGCCCTACTCAATCTGTCCCTTCCCTAACTGTGGATGGTGACTTTACAGCACAGTTCGCCGTGACACCCTACACAGCACAGAGTCCCCGCTCCATGTACTGACACTGGGGCTTCTCCTAATGAGGCTCCCCGTGTTAGACAAAGAGCCCCTGCTCAATTTGTCATTTACTTGGTAGACAAAGAGCCCCTGCTCAATTTGTCACTGATAAGACAGAGAATCCTAATCAATCTGTCACCAACTAGACTATCATGTGCATCTTTTACCCCACTCAACACTTCAAGATTCTAAAATTTGTCCCAACTTTATTCTAACAGTCACGGAGACATCTATCTACATAAAGGTACAGTGACCGGAGGAGGAGGAAGTGGTGCTGACACGAGTACACGCAAACATGCAACGTCACTCGGTCTCACTTGCTGGTTCGGAGCGTGGCGTGGGATCGCCTTCGGTCTCACCACTCAACCGGTCACCCACCCAGACCCAAATCGACAATACAGCAACGCCAACAATGACTGACACACAGGCAAGTGGGACGCATATAAAGTATATGATCCCAACTTACCGTGTTCAATGGAGGCTGCAGTCCTCGCACTCAGTCACCGCGGGCACCACCGCAAAGTCCTCAGGACGGGTCCGGACGGGCGGCGATCCACTGCCCCACGTTGCTAGGCGCCAATTGTCGGGGTCGAAACGACAAACCACTCGTCCTCCAGTCACTCCAAATTAGATTATAAGCATGGGTTAACCGTTTAAAGAATGAGTCAGACAATAGGCTGGTTCAAACTTCAGAGCATGCTTAGAGGGCTGTATGCAGGCACCAATCTCAGCAAGTACTGATCTTTATTTCTGCAAGCATGGGATTATCTACACAGGATGTCAGGGTGGAGTAAAGGGTGGATGGGGGCGGGGAGGTAAGCTATATATGTCCATATATGGACATGTCCAGCATCTGGCCATCTCTATTGGTTCACATTCCATAGGTCTTGTATCCAGGCAGACTTGCTGGTGCAATCCTCAGTTCCCAAAAGGTGGGGGCAGTCATCAGTGAATTTCTTGGAGACAGACTAGCTGGTACTGACGTCATCTTAGAATAAGTTTCAATCTGAATAATACATATTCAAGGAAAACTTTGTGTTTATCTTGACATATCAAAGTAACAAAGTACATATAAACATATTTTTATAAAGGTATAAAAATAGCAAAACACATATATATAAAATATAAGATAGAAAATTATATTTTACCTTGACAACAGACTATTGTATAATTCAGAATGTAGTGCGCAGCCTGGCCAGCCGGTCATATAGAAATATATGCAGCCATCACACTCGGGTCAGGAGAGCCGCTGGCCAGAATGTGAACTGTTCTGATCTCATTCCAATTTTTTTTTTCAACTGTTTGACTGTGCCACTACTTGTATATGATTGTGGAAAAGGTGTGTGTAAATAGGTGTGGCTTTAAAAATGGGTGTGGCTTTAAAAATGGGTGTGGCTTTAAAAATGGGTGTGGTTTTCCTACACACAAACACAGAACCTGTTGTTAAAAATTTGAATCCCACCCCTGACTGTAACTCCAAGCTCTTCCTTCTAGATCCAGTCTCCCTGAGTCTTCACCGGGTCTTATACTGTATATGACCTGATGACGCAATGCAGCCAGCCAGTAACATGGCTACATTACCGTGTATGGTAGGTAATCACTGAATGTTTATTGGGTCTAACAAAACCAAAACATTTTTTCTGTTAGGAAGTTATAAGAGTTAAAAGTTCACCAGTGATTTTTCAACACAATTTACAAAACCATTTTTTTTAGGAACCAGCTCACTTGAAGTCACTTTGAGGGGTCTATATGATAGAAGATACCCAAAAGTGACACCATTATAAAACCTGCACCCCTCAAGGTGCTCAAAACCACATTCAAGTAGTTTATTAACCCTTCAGGTGCTTCACAGTAATTTTTGGAATGTGGAAAAAAAATGAACAATTAACTTTTTTTCACAAAAAAATTACTTCAGATCCAATTTTTTTTATTTTGACAAGGGTAGCAGGAAATAGTGAACATCAAAATGTGTTGTTTAATTTCTCCTAAGCACGCCAATACCCCATAAGAGGGAGAAAAGCACTGTTTTGGAGCACGGCATAGCTTGGAAGGGAAGGAGCGCCATTTGACTTTTTGAATGTAAAATTTTCTGGAACAATTGGTGAACGCCATTTCACGTTTGGAGAGCCCCTGATGTGCCTAAACAGTGAAAATTCCCCACACGCTACACCATTTTGGAAACTAGACTCCTCATGGAAGTGATCTAAATGTGTGATGAGCACATTGAACCCTCAGTGCTTCACAGAAGTTTATAACGTTAAGCCATAAAGATAAAAAAAATCTAATTTTCCCCACAAATATGGTTTTAGCACAAAATATTGCATTTTCATAATGGTAACAGGAGAAATTGCACCATACAATTTGTTGTGCAATTTCTCTTGAGTATGCCAAGACCCAATATGAGGGAGAAAACTACTGTTTGGGTGCACGGCAGAGCTCAGAAGGGAAGGAAAGCAATTTTTTTTTTTAATGTAAAATTTTCTGGAATCATTAGTGGACATCATGTCCCATTTGGAGAGCCCCTGATGTGCCTAAACAGTGGAAACCCCTCAGAAGTGATCCCATTTTGGAAATTAGACCCCTCAAGGAATGTATTTAGATGCATGGTGAGCACCTTGAACACCCAGGAGCTTCACAGAAGTTAATAATGTTGAGCCGTGATAATAATAAAATCACATTTTCTTCACAAAAATGTTATTTTAGCCCCAAATTTTGCATTTTATAAGGTTAGCAGGAGAAATTGCACTATACAATTTGTAGTGCAATTTCTTATGAGTACGCAGATACCCCATATGAGGGAGAAAACTACTGTTTGGGCGCACAGCAGGGCTCGGAAGGGAAGGAGCGTCATTTGTCTTTTTGAATGTAAAATTTCCTGGAATCATTTGCGGACATCATGTCCCATTTGGAGAGCCCCTGATGTGCCTAAACAGTGGAAGCACCCCGCATGTGACACCATTTTGGAAACTAGACCCCTCGAGGAATGTATTTAGATGTGTAGTGATCATCTTGAACCCCCAGGTGCGTCACAGAAGTTTATAACGTTGAGCTGTGAAAATAAAAAAATCACATTTTCCCAGAAAAATGTTATTTTGGCACAAAATTTAGCATTTTGATAAGGGTAACAGGAGAAATTGCACCATACACTTTGTTGTGCAATTTCTCCTAAGTACGCTGATACCCAAAATACGTTATGGGGGAATACTACTTTTGAGGCACAGTGCAAAGCTCAAAAGGGAAGTGGTGCCATACTGGAGTTCAGATTTTGCTGGAATGGTCTTAGGGTGACATGTCACATTGCCAGAGCCCCTGAGGTGCCAGAACAACAGAAAACCCCTCCATATGCTAACTCACTTTATAAGCTACACTCCCCAATGAATTCACCTAGAGGTGCAGTGATCATATTGACTCCACATGTGCCTCACAGAATTTTGTACCATTGAGCGGTGAAGAAAGAATAAATTACATTTTCACCTCTAAAATGTTTTCTTTTGCCCCAAATTTTAATTTTTCTAAGGGCTAATAGGAAATTTTTTTACAACAAACTGAGGTCCATTTTTTCTGAGTGCACGAATACCCTACATGTAATCTGGAAATATTTTTCAGGCACAGTGAAAAACTCAGAAGGCAAGGAGCACCAGACTTTACGGTTATGGTTTGCAGATGCCATGACCCACTGGGAGAGCCCATGAGGTGCCAGAACAGCAGAGCTCCCCACATGTGACCCCATTTTACAAACCACCTCTCAACAAATTCATCCAGGGGTACAGTGATCATATTGACACCATAGGTGTGTCACAGAATTTTATACCATTGGGCAGTGAAGAAAAAATACCACCAAAATGTTGTTTTAGCCCAGACTTTACAGTTTTACACAATAAGTGGGTGAAAATGGCATCAAAATTTGTCCCTCAATTCCTACTGAACGTAGCAACAACACCCATATGTGGCTGTACAGTACTACTTAAACATACGGAGAGACTGAGGAGGAGCAGAGGGCCATTTGCCTTCTGGAGTGCAGATGTTCCTAGAAGTTTTCGGACTCCATATACAGAGCCCCTAATTGCTAGAAGAGTAGAATCTCCCCTCAAGTGACCCCATTTTGTAAACTGTACCCTTGGAGAATTTATCTACAGGTGTAGTGACGATTTTGACTCCATGTGTATTTTCCAGAAACAAGCAGCAATGAATGTTGTTGAGTGAAAATTGCAAACTGCCGTTGTAGTGACCAGTACGCTGTAGTGACTAGTAGGTTATGCCCAAATCATGCTTCTGGAGGCATGTACCCGTAAGTTAGGCAGGCTCTCATCGCTTTAGAAATGCCAAAAGTGGATGCAATATGTGGTTTAGGTACACTGTCGGGTTCAGATGGGGGGGGGCATTTGGATTTGGGAGCGGAGAATTTCTTTTGGGGGGTGTGGAGCCATTTTGCTTTTCCAGACCCTTTGTAGTACCAGTAACGTGGAAGCTCCCTATATTTCGTTACCAGATGAAGGACCTGAGTGAGGACTTGCTTTTTTGTGGATTGAGTTGAAGCTTTTATTGGGTGCATTTTACATAACGTTTGGGATCACAGTTATCCTGCTCTCTAAGTTGAGCACCTACTTTGGGGTTTCCATCTAAATCTCTGAGTGACGTGATTCAGATGAAACCCCAAGGGTTCCATTCACTATAATAAATCAGCAGAGTTACTCTGGACTCCGTCTGACCTCTTTTCAGCATTGTCCTTTTCAGAAGTGCGCAAAACTGTGCCTTTTATGCAACCCTAAAAAGGCGGACACCGCCGGATCACAGGTTCTATGGCATCCACAGTGCCTCCATCTGCCTCATTATAGGGAATCTTCCACCTGTGGTTCAATCTGAATCATGTATTTCAGAGATTTACACGGATATCCCGGTGTAAGTGCTCAGTGCAGAGCGCAGGTTACATGTGCGCCTAGCCTCACTTTGGGATCAACAAAATCTATTATGATTAAGTGCCATAAAGATGAGAAGTGATTGATAAGGAATTAAAATTAATAACTTTATTAATTAACAAACTCCAATGGTGTGGATTAAGACAGCAAAAACAATTTTTGATAAAAGAAGTACAGTAAGCAGGTAATGGGGAGAGAGTGAGAGGTGGCTAGTGTGTCTGGTACTGATGTCGCCTAAATGAAGTTACTGACAAAAGAGCACTAGGGATATGCTTCAGAAAGCTGAGTTTTGCAAGATGCTAAATGAATATCCATTGATGAACAGTGTCAGATAGTATACATTCCCTTCCTTTGCTTGCAGGTCACCATATCCACCCATCCAAGATACCAGTATATTGGAAGTTAATTAGTATAAATTACCTACTGGGGGTGGTACCAGGATCAATGCGGCTTCATAGGTTGCTTCTTTCACCCCCACGCCCGACGAGCACCATTTCGCAACAGTGCTTCTTCCTGGGGCGTGGATTTTTGGGAGGCAGAATGAACAAATCAGCAGCAGGTGAAAAATTGGTATTATTTATTTTTTACTCCGTTCCTCATGCGGTATAAGTGATTAGGCGACTTTATTAATCGGGTCGGTGCAATTACAGCGATGCCAGATTTATAGCCGGTTTTTATGTTTAGCTGATGTCACACACTAAAAGACACTATTTATTGCAAAAAATAGTTTTTGCATCACCATTGTCATGATCCGTTCCAGGGTTTAATCCTGTCTGCCCTTGGTCCAGGCGGATAATGTCAAGGGTTCACATTGCTCTGCCTCATTCTGGGTTCAGGTTGGCTATTTAGCTCTCACACATCCTGCTAGTGGTGTGAGCTATACTGCTACCTTCGGCTTGTGAACCTGACTGGTAACCCTTGATTTGTCCTGCTGTTATCCCTGACTTGTCCCGTGTCTGTTGTTCCCCTCTGTCTGCCCTGTACCCTGCATTTCCCTGTTTGTCGGTTTGATTCTCTGGTTTTTGACTCGGCCTGTATTCGGACTCGCTTCTGCTTTCTGTCTTTGTCTTATCTGCTTCTGACCGTTGCTGACCTCCTGGCTTTCTCCTGACCACGTGTATTGCTTATTCCTTTTGTCCTGCTGCCTCTGTACGGTTTTGACTCGGCTTGCCTGACCACGCTCCCGCCACTTGGTGGCGCCTGTGCTTCTGCTCTGTAGAGCTGCTCTGTGTACACAGTCTCACGTCCCTCCCTAGCCCCTCTGAGGGAAGTTGCGCTACACTGCAGTAGCCTGACAGCTCCCCTCTGGTTGGAACCTATTAGCTCGTTTCTGACCACGGGCTTGCTGAGACCTCTGGTACTTCAGGTGACTGATTATTCCTGACTCAGTCTTGGATGTTTTTGCTGCCACCTGGTGGTGGTTTTGGCTGTTGCAGTGCAGGCCTACCCTGGGAGGTGTGTAATCCCTTCTCCCTTCTGTAACCTACAGGTGGAGCACACACCAGCCTGCATTGCAGCTGCATGACAACCATATCTTAGAGCTATAATTTTTCCATATTTTGGCCACAGTGTCATGTGAGGGCTTGTTTTTTGCCTAAGAGGTTGTCAGCTCTGCCCTGTAGCCTATGTATCCTGTCTGATTCACACACCTTTTACTAGATTATTTCTGAGTTTCTGGACATGTTGTTATCTCCCCAGACTGATGAGTATATTCTACCTTGAGAATAACTATAGCTATGGTGGTAATTAACAGCGCCCCTGGGGATGGGAGGCCGGTACTGCACGAGTGTGTCACTGATATTAAAGCTGCTCACTTCATTCACTGATGAGACATGAAATCACACTGAAGACCCCGTGGCCGGACTGGACTCGTGCCGGAGATATCTGCCGGGTTGTGACCGATATGATGGAACACGTCACTCTGACGCTGGATGAGACGAGACATCCACTGGTGAGAGGTCCCTCAACTAGATCCAGCTGCTACCTCTGCACCCCCTATACCAGTGATAGCTCCTATTGCTGATGTTAACCCCATAGATGCTGCTGTTACTCAATAAGAGCAGCATTTAATGCCTGTGATACTGCGCAGCCATCCATTGCTGCCATCTTGGCCTTCCGGTAACACTCAGCCTGTGGCTCGGCTTCAAAGGAGCCTGCAATATACTGTACTGCCAAAGTCTTGCATTGTCCTGAACAATCCCAAAGACAATTTAAAAGTAAAATGTAAAGTAAAAAAAAGTTTAAAAATCTTAAAAAACATTAAAGTGCAAAAGTTTGATTCCTCCCTCTTTTCTCAGTTAAATATAAATGTAGAAAATATAATAATATGTCCATAAAAATATGAAATACCAAAAAATGAAATGGTTATACCCATACGGCATCACGAAAAAATATCAGAACACCAAAATTGCCCAAAAAAATTTGAGAAAAAATTACAAAACATCAGATGAGTCCCAAGATGTTCAAAGCAGCTTGTAAAAGGGGCTGAACTAGGCAGCAAAAACAGCACTTTCAGCTGAGAGAATAAGCAAAAATAAGGAGAAGGCAGCCAAGTGGATGAAAAAAAATGCTTATTATTAATAAAAAAACCTTTAATTACTATCCAGGTATTTTGTGAATACAGGTTGTTATACACAGTGGAGCTAAATACATGATTTGCCACGTCATGAACACTTCTCCTTCCTCTTCTTTTGACTTTGGCTGCAGGATTAACCTGAAATAAATGGATCTAGTCCCAGAGAACCAAACCTCTCGCCTCCTCTACACAGAATTTGTCCTCCGAGGATTCCCGGAGTTTTCGTCGTTTCGGGAGCTTCTTGCCATCCCGTTTTGCAGTGTCTACGTGTCTGGGAATCTGATCATTATGTATAGGATCTGGGTGGAGAAGAGCTTGCAGTCCCCCATGTACCACCTCATCTGTCTCCTCTTTGCTGTGAACATCTCCTGTACCACCGCTATTGTCCCCAGCACTATGATGGCGCTGGTCTGTGGAGTGGACCGCATCTCTCTGGGTGGCTGCCTCTTCCAGATGTTCTTCATGTACACCATGGTCATGTTTGAGTCCAATGTGCTGCTGTTGATGGCACTGGACCGCTACGTGGCAATCTGTAAGCCTCTGCGTTATCATGACATCATGACCGGCCGCCTGATACTCCATCTTTCCATTTTGAGTTTCATTGAATGTAGCCTCATGGTTTCTCCTATAATCGTTGTAGCCTCCTGGGTGGAGTTCTGCTTCTCCAACCTCATCTTGGACTTTGTATGTGAAAATATGGTTCTCCTGAACCTGGGCTGTGGGAAGACCGGCAACATCCAAATTGTGGGTCTGTTGGTGAGGATCCTGGTGACGGCCATGGACATCACTCTTCTCCTCATGTCTTACTCCAGGATCCTCTACTCAGCCATGAAGATAGTGACCGGGAAGGCTCGCCACAAGACGCTCCACACCTGCGGGACTCACCTGTGCGTCGTGGTATTGAACTATTCCTGTGGTCTATTGTCATCCATTGCATACAGGATGCCAATCTCCATAGACCTCCAGAACCTCACCAGCGCCATATACTACCTCTTCCCGGCAACCGTGCATCCGCTTATATACGGATACAGGGTGAAGGAGATCTGGGTGTGTCTAACCAAATCCTGGCAGACGTGACCTGCAATAGCCAGAGATCTCATGTGTCTGAAGGGGATGGCAGGGGTTGGATGTGTGCAATGGACGAGCGGAAATCACATTTGTAATAAAATTGTATTTTTTTGCTTGTGCTACTGCAGAGGTATATAAAAATATACAGAGGTTTATACAGGGGTACAGTATATACAGATATATACATTAGTGATGATCGAATAGTGAAATATTTGGATTCAGGAAAATCGGCACAAATACTTTCTAATATCCGGGTATTTGTACCGAATAACGAATCCAATGCAGGTCAATGGGAAAGCCGAATAATTTTCTGCTGGACCCAACAAACAGGTCTGGAGGCCGAGAAAAAAGCTGAAATGGATGGTTAGAGCTAAAACTAAAGGTGGGCAGCACGGAGACGATGCCGGCATGACTTTCTGACTCACATATGGGATCCGGGAATAATGTTGTCAGACTACTGCGCCGGTTTTACGGATTTATAAGAAGACCTGTGTAGCCCTGGTACACAATACCAGGAGGATGAGTGGAGAGGTAACAGTTAAGGTCTCTTCATGACATCATGTACACTTCTGACACACCCAGCAGGGGTGTGGAAGGGAGTGATTTTTAGTCAGTCAGTTTCCTGTCCTTGGACAGAGTAGACGTGTCCAGTTTGAGCCTGTCATCAGTTCAGAAAGTGGAGGCTGGTACAGGTGGTCTAATTCACCTTAGTCTAGTCAGAGCTGTGCCCCACTGGAAGAAAGACTGAACTATCTATTAAGAGTCGAGCAAATCGAAGGGCAAAGTGGAAGGAAGATTATTGGAAAAGTGCGTTTGGCTTGGAAGAGTCCTGCACATTGCTACCGGTTACTGGAGACCGAAGGATCACTATTGTTACAAGCATAGTGAAGAGAAAACCAGAGATTTACCGGACCCTAGGTCGCGGCAAACAAGCCCCTTATAGTCAGTACGTAACTGGGGTCAGGGGAAGTGAAGACTTTGAGTCTCTGCAGGACAAAATAAGAATTCAGCTCCCTCATAGAAAGACTCCTAACACTAAACTGACTGGGAAGCACAGCTTTGGATAAGCTGGAATCATAGAGGGGACTACGCTTCAGGCTGGTCGTACTCATCTTTATTGGACAGTAAAGGAGGCCCCTAAGTTGCTTAGCTGTTGCCTCAAAGCTCATCCTCCACCAACCCCATCAGCCTCCCTGGGACCTGCTTGAACATCTTACAAGTAAAGGTATGGAAAGACGCTGACCGTGTGAGACTGAGTTATTATTGCATGCCTGCACAATCCCTACCTAACTACCGACCTGAGGGAAGAGTCCCACCTGTAGGGGACCCGACATCTAGCTGCCTCACCATCCCCTCAGAGATCTACAGCAGCGCTGGTACAAATTACCAGAATACTACAGGTGGCGTCACGAACTGTACATAAATCAATCCCCTGTAAATATATCCCCAACATACGCCAGACCGCCAGGGCCACAGACCGAGCCACCGCTACCTGTGACAATCCCCATAGACTTCCATGGGCTCGGCTCTGAGTACCCCATTGCCCTGGTAACCCACAATTGTGGTGGCGGGTCGACACAAAAAACTTGGCGTCACGAACAGGATACGAAACTTGCAGCATTGCGAGCCCTGTGTGCCTGTGGATTGTTTTTGTGAAAAAGGACTGTTTGCACTTTTGGCGCCAAAATCGCCATTTTTGTCGCCATATTCGCGCCCTCAGGCGCTGGAGAAGAAGGTGGGCGTACCTGAAAGAGCGCGCAAAGTCTTGGACACGCCCCCGGCTCTGACTCAGCGGCAGGTCCTGCAACAGGAAGTGAACGCTCTGACATCAGAGCGCCTGCGACGAAGGTCCTGTTCCCACTGCGGTGCCTGTGAAATAACAGCGTCTGAAACCGGTAGGCTCCGTTTAACCAAGGGGGCGCTAAGATGTCACAACAACCGGCTGACAGTGCGGCCCCAGCCGGAGGCCCCAATCCCGCACCGTCTGGTATTGTAGCGCCAGATGGGGGCGCAGGCCCTGCACCCAGTCCGGTAGTCCCGATCATGCCACTAACGCTCCCATATATGCCTGGGGCGAAATGGCTTCCCCAATACAGCGGTGAGCCAGGCACATTAGCAGGCTTCAAGCGGAAGTTATGCAGCATCTTAGAAATGTACTCTATGCCTGAGAGACAAAAAGCTGCTGTGCTAATAGGGCAGCTAACTGGTGCTGCTGAAAGGGAAGTGGAGACTTGGGATACCGTTGATCAGGAGTCGGTACCTGCGATCTTCCTGAAGCTACATGCCATATTTGAAGACCGCACAGAAACGGATCTCCGGATGGCCTTCTATCACTGTTCACAACAGCCAGGTGACAGCATCCGGGACTACGCTTGCCGACTACAGGGAGCCCTGAGAGCCCTCAAGCAAATTAACAATTTAAATGCTATCGACGAGAATAGAATGCTGAAAGAACAATTTATACAGGGATTGAGATCCCCAGAGGAACGCAGAACTGTGAATTGGTGGTCCTTAGATCATCCGGGTGCTACCTTTGATGCCCTAAAGGACATGGCAATAAAAGGGCTGCGGCCCCTGGGCAAACCTGAGGTGGCCACCCAACATCATCAGGGTGAAGTCACTCTGGAACCGGCAGTAACCCCCTGTTCTCCGTTAGTGGCCGAAGCCAAAGCGCAGGTGACACCTCCCAGTGAATTGGATTGTCTGCGCTCAGAGGTGCGCCAGTTGACTAAAAATCTGGCTGCTGTAATGAGTGCCCTGCAACTGCGGAAAGAGGAAGAAGGGAAGATCTTGTTAGCAGACTGCCCAGAAGACGTCCCGTGGATGCACCGGAGAAGAAAGAAGACGTCGCCCCCCCAGAGGAGGACAACGCCACCCCCAGGAGCAACCTCTGATCAACACCCTCCTCGTCGAGAGATCATCTGTTACCGATGCAACCGGAAAGGTCATCTGTCTCCACAGTGTCCTTTAAACGGGCAGAACCTGGGTCCAAGGGCCAACACCCAGGAGAATACCCGTCAGGCCCCCTAGACTGGAACCGCAGGTATGTGGGCGGGCGACCCTACCTGTCCATTATTCTAGATGGTATTGCTGTTCCAGCATTGTTAGACACGGGGTCCCAGGTGACCCTCATACCTGATGCTCTATATACCAAGTACTGGTCAATGGACAGTCTTAAACCTCCGAGCCTTGACTTTACTGTGTATGCTTCGAATGGTCTTCCTGTAGAAGTACTCGGAACAAAATGTGTAGATGTAAAGGTGGGCAGAGAGGAGTTGAAAGACCAAGGGCTTCTGGTAGTAAAGACTGTAAATGAGGAGAACGGTTTAAATATCATTTTGGGTACTAACATTATCGGTAATTGTTTGGGAGAAGTTGTGCTCTTACTCCAACAGCTCGCTGAGATTGCCCGACCAAGGCAGAGAGGAGTAATCCAAAGAGAGATCCGGGCCCTGGTGTGTCAGCAGCAAGCGAAGCTTACCGACGGCGAAATTGGTAATGTACGGGTCACTGACTCAGATCCTATTGTGATACCCCCAATGAGTGAAATGATCATTTGGTGCAGGGCAGCCATAGGTCTGAGAGGACAGAATTACCAAGCTGTAGTAGAACCCCACCATTCAGAACATAGACCTACACTTATGACTGCTAGAGGAGTAGTAGAAGTGGTGAATGGAAGAGTACCGGTACGGCTTCTCAATTGGGGAGATGATGAGGTAAATTTACCCCGTTATGCAACCATTGCTAAACTTCATGCTGTTGATAATAATTCTATTCTCCCGGCTGAGTCCTTAGACTCCTGTCAAATAGCGGAGGACAATGACCCAGCAACTCAGGTGGCGGAATGGTGTCAGCAACTCCATGTTGGGACGGACACCACTCCCGCTCACCAGAAGCAAGGGGTATTACGGGTGGTGCAAGAGTACGCCCAAGTGTTTAGCAAAAATCCACTTGATTTTGGGACAATTAAGGGAGTACAACATCATATCCCTACTGGCAGTCATCCTCCCATCAAAGAGCGGTATAGGCCCATACCTCCAGCTCATTATCAGAAGGCTAAAGAAATGTTGAATGATATGAAGAAAGCTGGGGTGATAAGGGATAGTTGTAGCCCCTGGGCAGCCCCTCTAGTTCTGGTTAAAAAGAAAGATGGTAGTATGAGAATGTGTGTGGATTACAGGCAGGTGAACCGCATAACACACAAGGATGCATACCCGTTACCACGTATAGAGGAATCATTAGCTGCTCTGAAAACGGCTAACTACTTTTCTACCCTCGATCTGACTAGTGGTTACTGGCAAGTGGCTGTGGCTGAGGAGGATCGTGAGAAAACGGCTTTCACCACCCCAATGGGGCTCTGTGAGTTTGACAGAATGCCGTTTGGGCTCAGTAGTGCCCCAGGAACATTTCAGAGAGTGATGGAAAACTGTCTGGGACATCTCAATTTTGAAACCGTGCTGCTATACCTAGACGACGTCATCGTGTATTCCAAGACTTATGAGGACCATCTGAAGCACCTGGCAGAAGTATTCGAGTCCCTGTCCAGGTACGGGATGAAATTAAAACCCTCAAAATGCCATCTACTCAAACAGAAGGTACAATACTTGGGGCACATCGTCAGTTCGGAAGGAGTAGCGCCAGACCCAGAGAAAGTCACTGCCATCCAGAAGTGGCCGGAGCCGAAGAACCTTAAGGAAGTGCGACAGTTCCTGGGACTAACGGGTTACTACAGGAGATTCGTGAAAGATTACACGAAGAAGGCAGCTCCTTTACAGGACCTCCTGGTAGGACAATCCTTAAAGAGCAGAAACCCTCCCTTTAATTGGGGTAAAGAACAGGCTGAAGCATTCCAAAAGATGAAAGAGATCCTGACAGGTGATGAGATCTTAACCTATCCTGATTACAGCCAACCGTTCCTGTTGTACACCGACGCCAGTAATGAAGGGCTGGGAGCAGTTCTCAGTCAGAAGCAGAATGGCCAAGAAAAAGTCATCGCTTATGCTAGCAGAAAACTCAGGCCAACGGAGAGGAATCCGGAAAATTATAGCAGCTTCAAGCTGGAGTTTCTGGCGCTGGTCTGGGCCATTACTGAAAGATTTAAGCACTATCTGGCCTCCAATAAGTTCACGGCGTACACAGACAACAACCCGTTAACGCACCTGGAAACCGCCAAGCTGGGTGCCATGGAGCAGCGATGGATGGCCCGGTTGTCCAATTACCAGTTTACTATCAAGCACCGGGCAGGTCGAAAGAATGCTAATGCTGATGCGTTGTCCCGAATGCCGCATGACTCTGATACGGAAGAAGAATCGGACGACCTGGAAGAAATTGAGCTACCCGCGTTCCATCGAAATGGGGTAGTCCATGAGCATCGAGTTCACAGAAAGCAGTATGGTGCAACATTAAATCCTTTACCCCATCACAGCTGGAAAGAGACTCAGGACAGTGATCCAGTGGTCAGCCGCATCAAGGAGTTGTTAAGTCAGGAAGGCTCCTCTCTGGAAAAGGATGCACCTATGTCAGCAAAGCTCCTGTGGAACGAGAAAAGCAGGTTGTTCCTATACCGTGAGAAGTTGTGCAGGAGATACGTCAACCCCAGAACCCATGAAATGGTCTGGCAAATAGTGGTCCCCAAGGCAGACGTCCCAATGGTGTTGGAAGCATACCACGATCAAGCAGGACACTTTGGCTGGAGAAAGCTGGAGACCCTGTTGAGATGCCGGTTCTATTGGGTAGGGATGCGCAGCTCCATCGAGAGGTGGTGTCGGAACTGTGGACCCTGTGGTCTCAGAAGAAAGGACTACGGTAGTCAGAAGGCACCCCTGCAACCTATCCGGACGACTCGTCCTCTGGAGATTGTGGCCCTGGACCACGTCAAATTGTCGCCAAGTAGATCTGGATACTCATACGCCTTGACCATGGTGGACCATTACTCCAGATTTCTGGTAGTTGTTCCAGTTAAGGACCAGACCGCGGTGACGGCAGCGAAGACCTTTCAAGCAAGCTTCTGCAGACCGCATGGGTATCCCGAGCAAGTCTTAACCGATCAGGGACCTGCTTTCGAAGCTGATTTATTCAAGGAATTCTGTCATATGTACGGGTGCAAGAAAATAAGAACAACACCATATCACCCTCAAACCAACGGTCTTTGTGAAAAGATGAACCATATTGTCCTTGACTTGTTGAGATCCATACCGTTGGAAGACAGGAATCGATGGCCGGATTTACTGCCTGATTTGGTTGATTTGTATAATCATATACCTGTAAGCTCAACTAACTGCACTCCCGCCTATCTTATGAGAGCAAGGCCCGGAAAACTACCAATGGATTTAGAACTTGGAGTGGTAGAACCGGAGGCAGACGATGCTGTTGAAAACTGGGACGTCAATCGGCAAGAGCAATACAGAAGAGTACAAATCTGTGTGGAGGAAAGTCTCAATAAGGCACGGGAGAAACAGGAAGATGTTTACAACCGAAATGCTCCTGCCAAGCCTCTGATGCCTGGAGAGGTAGTATTAAAAAGAAAAAGGAAGATGCACAAACTGGATAACCAGTGGGAGCAAGAACCCTACGTCATACAAGATTCTAAATATGACAACAGAAAAGTTTGTGTCGTCAGTAAAGACGGAGGAAGAACAACAATCACTGTGTCCAGAGATCATTTGAAGTTGTGTCCAGAACACTTAAAGCTTTGTGAAAAGAACCCTGTCCTCAATCAAGGAGAAAGAAAGGAAGAGGTCATACACACAGATCTGGGAGATTTTCCTGCGGATTGGCCCCGACTGGGAGATGCTGTGATAATTCCAGTGTTGCAGTTTTATCAGCCACAAGAGGAAGTTCTACCTCCAGTTGTGCCTGTGGTGCCAGTTGAGCCCGCTCAGGAGTTACCCATCCCAGCAACACCTCAACCTGTGGAACCTCAAGATGGATCATCAGAAGCAGCGCCCCATACTATGGGATCCCCTGGTGAAGCTGACTCACACCGCCCAGCCATCAGTACGCTTGCCAGATCCATAGAAAGATTAAGGCAGTTCTATAGTTTGCCGTTACGCAGTGCAGACAGATCGCAACTTGATATACCTGAAACTACACCACGTAGATCAGAGAGAACCACCAAAGGGAAGTTACCCATTAGATATCAGCAGTGATTATAACGAATTGATGTAAATATTGTGAAAAGTCTATATATATATATGTGTTTTTCCCTATTATGTCTTCGTTTAACAATGGACTCAGAGGCTGAGGACTGAGCCAGCCCAAAAACTGTATCCTGTAAATAGTTGCACTAAGTGCCTTCTTAATGGTTTCACATGAAACCTTGACTTACCTCTGAACCAAAAACCCGTGTGGTGTGGCACTGAGTGAGGTCTGCAATCGGATGTCCTGCAGCCCACCCAGGACCTACGTTGAAGGTTTGGTGCGGGTCCTTCACAAGTATACTGTATATTTATTGAATGCTATTTAATACTTTTGTATTTCTATATATAAAGTTATTGTTTGCAACGTTCAAGATATCCTCACCTCCCGGATGGGACGAATTAATGTTATTGTTAATGTTTTCATGCATAAGCAAAAATGTCTCTTTTGTATTTTACAGCCCGGGAGTGCTGTCGTTTACCATGGGGGAATGTGTAGCCCTGGTACACAATACCAGGAGGATGAGTGGAGAGGTAACAGTTAAGGTCTCTTCATGACATCATGTACACTTCTGACACACCCAGCAGGGGTGTGGAAGGGAGTGATTTTTAGTCAGTCAGTTTCCTGTCCTTGGACAGAGTAGACGTGTCCAGTTTGAGCCTGTCATCAGTTCAGAAAGTGGAGGCTGGTACAGGTGGTCTAATTCACCTTAGTCTAGTCAGAGCTGTGCCCCACTGGAAGAAAGACTGAACTATCTATTAAGAGTCGAGCAAATCGAAGGGCAAAGTGGAAGGAAGATTATTGGAAAAGTGCGTTTGGCTTGGAAGAGTCCTGCACATTGCTACCGGTTACTGGAGACCGAAGGATCACTATTGTTACAAGCATAGTGAAGAGAAAACCAGAGATTTACCGGACCCTAGGTCGCGGCAAACAAGCCCCTTATAGTCAGTACGTAACTGGGGTCAGGGGAAGTGAAGACTTTGAGTCTCTGCAGGACAAAATAAGAATTCAGCTCCCTCATAGAAAGACTCCTAACACTAAACTGACTGGGAAGCACAGCTTTGGATAAGCTGGAATCATAGAGGGGACTACGCTTCAGGCTGGTCGTACTCATCTTTATTGGACAGTAAAGGAGGCCCCTAAGTTGCTTAGCTGTTGCCTCAAAGCTCATCCTCCACCAACCCCATCAGCCTCCCTGGGACCTGCTTGAACATCTTACAAGTAAAGGTATGGAAAGACGCTGACCGTGTGAGACTGAGTTATTATTGCATGCCTGCACAATCCCTACCTAACTACCGACCTGAGGGAAGAGTCCCACCTGTAGGGGACCCGACATCTAGCTGCCTCACCATCCCCTCAGAGATCTACAGCAGCGCTGGTACAAATTACCAGAATACTACAGGTGGCGTCACGAACTGTACATAAATCAATCCCCTGTAAATATATCCCCAACATACGCCAGACCGCCAGGGCCACAGACCGAGCCACCGCTACCTGTGACAATCCCCATAGACTTCCATGGGCTCGGCTCTGAGTACCCCATTGCCCTGGTAACCCACAATTGTGGTGGCGGGTCGACACAGACCTATCAAGCCAAAGCTCCATCTTTCCAGGGTTCCTGAATGGTAGGTTGTGTCTGGCTGTTTCAGTGGCATGGCTGAAGTGAGCATGTGGTTAAATGACATGTCAGCCGTTCAGCGCCCGCAACCTCCGCCTGGTGTCAGTGTAAAGTGAAAAGTGAACCCCCTTCATCTGGTGCTATGTGGTTATATACGTCCCACATAGCACATGTTCGCTATACATGGTGCTACCATCTACCCTGAGCTAAGTACAGGAATAACACGTGTAATGTCAGCGAAACCTTCCACGGAGCAATGTACTCAGTACAGAATTGAAAGTAGGAAGAATGAATAACCATAATTAATATTTAACACTTCAGATGACGTTCCTTCTTGTGGCGTCATCACTTTTCCCGTCATTTCCATCTGGCCCAGACCGACATGACAACTTCTCCAGCCAGGACTCGACTGCAGAGATTACAACGCAGACACATCTGACTTCTCACATTTCCAGCACTGTCCCCATCTATCCCCAACCTGCACAAACCCCTCATCCTGCTGATACCCCAATATTGAGCCGCTGCTGCCGTATGTGTCCCTATTACTGCACCTACGGTGTGCCCTCTAATTTTCCTACTACTGCACCCCTAGATTCCCCTTTCATTGCACTTAAAGTATGATGTCAACAAAAGTGCCCCACAAACACTGCAATATACCCACAAATTGAATTCCTCCAAAGTACCCTCCACACACACAGTATGATTGATGACCCTACTGTACCCCACCCCTCAACCCACCTGGAAATGTATAGTGACCCCAACACAGTATGATCACCCAACTGTGACCACCACACAGCTCTCCATGCAGTATAAAGGGCTTGCATACAGTATAATGGCTCCACACTGTATAATGGCCAACACTGCCCTTCACACAGTATGATGGACCCCACACAAACATTCACACTGTATAATTGCTTGCATACAGTATAAAGGCTCCACATAGCTCTCCAAATATTACAGCCCCCACATAGCCTTCCATGTAGTATAATGCACCCCATAGTTCTCCATATAGTATAACGCACTCCATAGTCTTCCATATAGAATAATGTACTCCCCATAATCCTCCATACAGTATAATGCACTCCCCATAGTCACCTATATAGTATAATTCAGTCCACACAATCCTCCATATAGAATAATGCACTCTCCATAGTTCTCCTTACAGTATAATGCACTCCTCATAGTCCTCCATATAGTATAATTCTTTCCTCATAGTACTCCATATAGTATAATACACTCCCCATAGTATTCCATATAGAATAATGCACTCCCCCTAGTCCTCCATAAAGTATAATGCATTTCACATAGTCCTCCATATAGAATAATACATTCCCCATAGTACTCCATATAGAATAATTTACTCCCCATAGTCCTTTCATACAGTATAATGCACTCCCCATAGTCCGTCCCTCATTGTATGTTTCACAATAAAATTAATTTATTCATCATTTTGACATTTTTTCGGTTTTGTTCGTTTGCCATAATCTATTCCCTGAGTTGTCCTCAACTCTTATCCATGTGTGAATAGTAATTTTATTTATCCTTATGCACTTTTTCCTTGAGTTTGTTTAATAGTCCTCCATAAAATATAATGCATTTCACATAGTCCTCCATATGGAATAATACACTCCCCATAGTTCTCCATATAGAATAATTCTCCACTAATATTTCTGTATATAGTATAATACACTCCCCATAATCCTCCAAACAATATAATGCACTCCCCATAGTCCTCCATACAGTATAATGCACTCCCCATAGTCCTCCATACAATATAATGCACTCCCCATAGTCCTCCATACAATATTATGGCCACCACAATTTTCACACTAATTTAAAAAAATATCATGAGGTCAAAGGAACTGGCCAAGGAGCTCAGAGACAGAATTGTGGCAAGGCACAGATCTGGCCAAGGTTACAAAAGAATTTCTGCAGTACTCAAGGTTCCTAAGAGCACAGTGGCCTCCATAATCCTTAAATGGAAGACGTTTGGGACCACCAGAAGTCTTTCTAGACCTGGCCGTCCAGCCAAACTGAGCAATCGTGGGAGAAGAGCCTTGGTGAGAGAGGTAAAGAAGAACCCCAAGATCACTGTGGCTGAGCTTCACAGATGCAGTAGGGAGATGGGAGAACGTTCCACAAAGTCAACTATCACTGCAGCCTCCACCAGTTGGGCCTTTATGGCAGAGTGGCCCGACAGAAGCCTCTCCTCAGTGCAAGACATATGAAAGCCGCATAGAGTTTACTAAAAAACACATGAAGGACCCCCAGACTATGAGAAATAAGATTCTCTGGTCTGTTGAGATGAAGACAGAACTTTTTGGTGATAATTCTAAGTGATACGTGTGAAGAAAACCAGGCACTGCTCATCACCTGCCCAATACAATCCCAACAGTGAAACATGGTGGTGGCAGCATCATGCTATGGGGTGTTTTTCAGCTGCAGGGACAGAATAACTGGTGGCAATTGAAGGAAACATGAATGCGGCCAAGTACAGAGATATCCTGGATGAAAACCTCTTCCAGAGTGCTCTGGACCTTAAGACTTGGCCGAAGGTTCACCTTCCAACAAGACAATGACCCTAAGCACACAGCTAAAATAACAAAGGAGTGGCTTCAGAACAACTCTGTGACCATTCCTGACTGACCCAGCCAGAGCCCTGACCTAAACCCAACTGAGCATCTCTGGAGAGACCTGAAAATGGCTGTCCACCAACGTTCACCATCCAACCTGAGGGAACTGGAGAGGATCTGCCAGGAAGAATGGCAGAGGATCCACAAATCCAGGGGTGAAAAACTTGTATCATCATTCCCAAGAAGACTCATGGCTGTACTAGCTCAAAAGGTGCTTCTACTCAATACTGAGCAAAGGGGCTGAAGACTTATGACCATTTGAGATTTCAGTTTTTCTTTTTGTGCAAATTTATTAAAAAAGAAAAACTGAAATCTCACATGGTCATAAGTATTAAGACACTTTGCTCAGACACTCATATTTAAGTCACATGACTTAGAGATAGATTATAGCCCTAGATATAATTCAGCATGATGAATGGGTTAACTTTCAGTAAACTAGAGCCATACAACCAATGTGCCTCAACAACAATAATACACATACAATAATATCCGTCTGCATACAGGTACACAAAATATACATAAACAACAAAAGTAAAATGTACAACTGCCGAATACATAATAATATAACAATATGATCATTACAAATATACAAAAATAGAAATATTATCAGAGTAAATGTGTATCACTGACATAATACACAGACATAGGGACTACACATAGAGACCACACAGGAGTATAAATCCACATATCAATGTGCGGCATAACTGCCGCATCATCATCAAGGTCCAGATGGGTAACAAGGTGCAACATGACATACAAAGAAATGCCTAGAAATAAAAATAATAGAAACTGTGTTAAAAACAAAAGGGCAACCAGCAAGAGTGCGGACAGACGCACAAAAATACAACAAACGGCGATTACAGAAAGGAGGCAAAATTAAGGCTCTCATTTAAGCCATGGGGATGGAACCGTGTTCAAGGTCCATATCCATCGCGCTTCCAGTTGAGCAAGCCGTTGAGAGACACGACCACCACGAATTCCCAGATCCACTATATCAATCCCCTTAACCCTCAAACCCCCACTATCACAATGATGGTGCAGCTTAAAATGCCTCGGTATCGTCTTTAATGTGGATGCATCACCCATATGTTCCGTGGCAGCCTGTATGCCAAGTACATGCTCCCTGGACCCTGACTCATACCTTAAGCTCGCGAGTGGTCAAACCAATGTAAATCAGGGGCCATGAACAAGTGGCATAATAGGTCACATTTTTCGAGTTACATGTGATCGACTTACGAATTTTATAATTCCGCTTAGAAGATGAATCAGTAAAACAATCACTGCGGTCTATATTTGTACTTGCCACACAATGACCACAGGGAGTGCATCCATGTCTCGGGAAAGATGGCTAAAGAAAGCAGTAGGGGATCACTGATACAGTGGCTACGTACCAGGTGATCACGAAGTTTTCTAGCCCGCGATACGTTATCAAAGGTCTATCTGATAGTAACTTGGGAATAATGGGGTCAGTCATCAGAATTGGCCAAGCCTTTGCGAGTACATTACGCAATTGTTGCTCAGATTGGGAATGAAAATTGGTGATGATTCTGAACCACCACTAGAAGATCGTCTTTCATAGAGTAAAGAATTTTTGGGAATTATGTTTTGCCCGATTATAAGCTTTTTTAATTATTCGGCGGCTATAGCCCCGTTCATGGAGGCATTGTTTCAACTCCTCAGCTTGCTCCTCAAACGATGCGACGGAGGCGGAGAACCTGACCCATTGCCACAGCTCGCACCATATGTCTAGGGTGACCAGAGGAACCCTGCAGCAATGTGTTCAGCGATGTGAGTTTCCTGTAGATGTTTCTCTGTATAACCCCTTCGGGTCCCTCTTTAGGCGGACATCCAAAAATTAAACTTGATCAAAGTCATAGTTGAATGTAAGCCGTATATTACCGTCATTGTTGTTCAAAACGTGAAAAAAATTAATTAAGGATTCGAACGTGTCCTGCCAGATCAAGAGTATGTCATCGATGTAGAGCGTCCACAAAAGGACTCGGTCCATCGACCCTCCTGATCTGACAGGAAGAGGTCCCTTGCCCACAGCCCCAGGAACAGATTGGCATAGGCCGGCGCAAAGGCCGCCCCCATGGCTGTTCCCTGGAGCTGGAGGAAAAAGGACCTCTTAAACACAAAAAAAATTATGAGTGACTGTAAACTATAACAACTCAAGTACGAGAGCTCTCACACCTAAAGTCAAATTAGATGTTTCCAGAAAAAAACTACATTTCTGTTTCTTTTCAGTAAAGATGGGGTGCAGAGTGTATTTATCAAATGGCGGCAATGAAACAAAAAATGAAAAATTTAAAGGGGTCTGAATACTTTCTGTACCCACTGTAAATAGAGATAATAACTAGTATAGCAGCTGAGGGTCCTCCCTTCCTACAGTCATGTGTCCCTTTCACTTAGTAATCCGGGGAGTATATATTATTAGTACAGGTGTGTGGTTATATACTATATACTACAGGTACATTGCTCAGGTGTGCAGGTATTACTAGTAGAGGTGTGTGGTTATATACTATATACTGCAGGTGTGTAGCTCAGGTGTGCAGGTATTATTAGTACAGGTGTGTGGTTATATACTATATACTACAGGTGTATTGCTCAGGTGTGCAGGTATTATTAGTACAGGTGTGTGGTTATATACTATATACTACAGGTGTATAGCTCAGGTGTGCAGGTATTATTAGTAGAGGTGTGTGGTTATATACTATATACTACAGGTGTGTAGCTCAGGTGTGCAGGTATTATTAGTACAGGTGTGTGGTTATATACTATATACTACAGGTGTATAGCTCAGGTGTGCAGGTATTATTAGTACAGGTGTGTAGTTATATACTATATACTACAGGTGTATAGCTCAGGTGTGCAGGTATTATTAGTACAGGTGTGTGGTTATATACTATATACTACAGGTGTATAGCTCAGGCATGCAGGTAATACTAGTAGAGGTGTGTGGTTATATACTATATACTACAGGTGTATAGCTCAGGTGTGCAGGTATTATTAGTACAGATGTGTGGTTATATACTATATACTACAGGTGTATAGCTCAGGCATGCAGGTAATACTAGTAGAGGTGTGTGGTTATATACTATATACTACAGGTGTATAGCTCAGGTGTGCAGGTACTATTAGTACAGGTGTGTGGTTATATACTATATACTACAGGTGTATAGCTCAGGTGTGCAGGTATTATTAGTACTGGTGTGTGGTTATATACTATATACAACAGGTATATTTCTCAGTTGTGCAGGTATTATTAGTACAGGTGTGTGGTTATATACTACAGGTATATTGCTCAGGTGTGCAGGTATTATTAGTACAGGTGTGAGGTTATATACTATATACTACAGGTGTATAGCTCTCAGGTGTGCAGGTATTATTAGTACTGGTGTGTGGTTATATACTATATACTACAGGTGTATAGCTCAGGTGTGCAGGTATTATTAGTACAGGTGTGTGGTTATATACTATATACTGCAGGTGTATAGCTCAGGTGTGCAGATATTATTAGAACAGGTATGTAGTTATATACTATATACTACTGCTATATTGCTCAGGTGTGCAGGTATTATTAGTACTGGTGTGTGGTTATATACTATATACTACTGCTATATTGCTCAGGTGTGCAGGTATTATTAGTACTGGTGTGTGGTTATATACTATATACTACTGCTATATTGCTCAGGTATGCAGGTATTATTAGTACAGGTGTGTGGTTATATACTATATACTGCAGGTGTATAGCTCAGGTGTGCAGATATTATTAGAACAGGTATGTAGTTATGTACTATATACTACTGCTATATTGCTCAGGTGTGCAGGTATTATTAGTACTGGTGTGTGGTTATATACTATATACTACTGCTATATTGCTCAGGTATGCAGGTATTATTAGTACAGGTGTGTGGTTATATACTATATACTACTGCTATATTGCTCAGGTGTGCAGGTATTATTAGTACTGGAGTGTGGTTATATACTATATACTACAGGTGTATAGCTCAGGTT
>JARQOD010008403.1:0-35690 GCA_033576555.1 Oophaga sylvatica | reverse complement strand
ATATTTTTCCCGAGGCAGACCTGACGCTCTGCTCATTTGGGTATTTCAAATAAAATTTATATGGCAAAATATTCTAAATCTCGGATTTTTCAAGAGGACCACTGTGCTCCGGGGAAAGTATGTATTACACAATATTAAAAGGGGTACTGTTTCACAGAACAATATTTAAAATTTTTAAATTTTATAAAATCTCCTTATAAAAATTCAGGGGGCAGACAAGACGTAAAAAGGCTATTGGTTAAAAAGAATTTTAAAAATTTTTTTGGTGGAGGGGGGGGTGGGGGGGCCCCAGTAGGGGGGTTGCAAAATGCTTATTTTGGGTGTAATGGCATAAGCACTGCAAATGGTTTTAATTGGAGAAGCCCCGAGGAAAGGGGGCAAAAAAAAAGGGTAGTATCACCAATAAAAGGTTATATATATATTTGAAAAAAAGGCCTTTCTCAAAAAATTAGCATATGGGCAAAATTTTCCATTATTTCCATAATTTAATGATTCAATTAAACTTTCTAATTTTAGATTCATTCACCCCAAATGAAATTTGTCAGGTCTTTTATTTTTTTTTAATATTTTTTGGCATAAACTCCTGAAACCCCAAAAAAAACCGTCTAAAAAAAATTTAAAACCCCAAAGGGGGGACCAAAATCCTTGAAACCGGGGCTGGTCTTTTTATAAAGGTTAGATCATCAACATTTTGGTCGCAGGGGGGGTCCTTTTTCTGAGGATTATCCCAGCACTGAAAAACCCTTACTGACACATCCCCAGCGGGGAAAGCGAGTTGTAAGGCATTTTGGAAAATTCAGGCCGTGCCCAGTTTACCCCCCGTAGAAAAGGGGAAATGCCCGGGGGGGGAGAACCTATGAGAGGGAAAAGTAATTTGTAACCATAGTTTACAACTGCTGTCTCCTTTTGTTGCTACAGATCCGTTACCAGGCGGTGAGTGTCGGGAGAAATCCCCACAACATGGTAAAAAAACCCCTGTCTCCAAACGCCACTGGGCTTTGTGCACCCGAACACATCTTCCTTTTGGGGCCATACGGCCGGGTAGAACCGCAACGGCTGTTTGTGGGAATCCCTCTAACAAAGGGTTTACCAGAGTTGCTTGTTTGTTGGCCCAAAATTAGCCTAGGTTTCTGTGGCTTTACGTTCTGTAATTTTCCTTTATAGCATTGTCGGGGATGCTAAAACCCGTATCTCATCCTTCATCTTTTTGGGAAAGCGGGGGTCCCTTTTTAGATCCCAAGGCTAACAGGAATGTGGGGGCCAAGTTCCAGGTGTCAGTGAGCACGCCAGCGGTGGGTGTAGGGACTTTCTGCCAAATCCACATCCCTCCAGTCATGCACAAACCCCTGGCCTAAACTTGGCAAGCCAACTTTTGTCTTGGCCTCAGAAGATCCTCTCCCCACCATAAGCATCCTCCCTCCCTCCTCCTCTTCTTCTTCCCCCCCCACCTCGTCCAGGACAGTTCCCTGAGCAACAATGCTGAAGTCATCAAGGCTTCCCTCTCCTCGTCGCTCTCCACTGCACACGCCTGATCCTAATGTGCGCCAAAGTTTGCTGACGACGCATAAGTGGGATGCTCGCTTTGATGGTGCGTCTGGCTTACCGCCGTTGTTCCTCAAAACACTGAAGGACTTTACAGAGGTCTTTCAGCTTTGACCACTGCACACCCGACAATCCATGCCTGCCCTCAAATACCTCCCGGTATCCTCCCATAAATTCATTACAGCCTGTCCTGTTCGCCAGCCCCTGAACCTGGCATGGTGGATTCCACCTTGTGGCAACATCTTGTTAGGCGGTGTTGGGGGGTTGGAGTGCTTGTGCGCTTTTGTTGGCTGGGTCTAGGGCGAGCGAAGGATGTGCAGACAGTCTTCGCACTTTTGGAGCAGGGGTTAACCAGGAAAATTTTTTTAAAAGAAGCACCCCACCAGGTTCAATGTGACCAGGAAGGTTTTGGGTTGATTTTTTGCCAGGGAATGGGCGGCCTAAAAAAGTCCGTTATCACTGATACTTTGCCTGGTAAAATTGTTTAGCCCCCCATGTCTTGTTTCGATGCAAGTATTGGGACGTACATCAGCGGTGTGTCCCTTGTCCCAAACACCATCATTTTAAACGCCTGCTGAAGTTACCACTAGCTGTTCGATAGTGGGACCCGTTGCACACTGGCAGTTGCAGATGGAGTGATCGTGCGTCCTGCGCTTGTTGATGAGCTTTCGCTTCTGAGGAGGAGGGGCGAATGCTACAGCCTACTGTTGCTATAAAGTGGGCTAGCCAGCACTGTCCAACATCGCTGTCCTGTGGACCCTGCATCCACCACATTAGCCCAGTGCGCAGTTATGGACACCTAACGGGCCCCGGCCATGCCTACGGCCCAAAGCATCTGTTGTGATGTGTACCTTTCACTGATGATTGCTGGAGTGCATGGACAATGGGGTCTTTTACATGCTGGGGGAGGGCAGGGATGGCTTTTCTAGAAAAAAAGTGGTGACTAGGTAGGTCACAGCGTGGGACAGCGTGGTCATAGTTTCGGAACGCTGCGCTTTCAACCAAAACGGAAGAGCATCATCTCTAATGAGATCAGTTTTGCAATGCAAGGCGTTCAAACCCAGTGTACGCGGATGAGAGGTGAGTACTTTTTTTTCCTACTCAGAGCGCCTGGTAGGGTGAGTGGACTTGAAAGCTGCATCTGGTGGAACATATTGGTGGACACGAGGGACTGAGAGTGGGTTGTTGATGGTGGATTGGGGTGGTGGTGATGGCCTAGATGCAGTTTTTCGTTGCATAAACATTGTGATTCCCTGACTGCTTTGGCTTGCGACGACACCTCAAAATTTCTTGCTGGTGGTGGCCAACCGGTGGGCTTACAGTGGGGGAAGCAATGGAGCGTTGCTGGCTAACTTCAGTCGGAGCCGGTGCACATGTTCTACCTGAGTTTTTGTACTCCATCCCGCTTGCATTGGCATGTTCACTAAATGTCTAAGCATGCACTGGTTTTCAAATTTTTGAGATTTTTCCCTCGGCTAAAGGTTCTTAGGCATTCTTTTTACAGACAACCTTAGCCTCTCCACTAGGATTTTGTTCAAAAAAGTGCCACATGCACTCTTCCTACTATGGTATACATTTTCAGGCCTTGAAGCTCTGCTAATTGGACCATTTGGACAACCGTTCCTGCAACTACTCTTTTTTTTTTTTTTAACACCTTTTGGGACTGGTACAGGCCTGCCAGATAAACCCAGCTGCGATCTCGATACCTGCTGCGGATCCTTCTCCTTTTCTGAGCTAGTGCCAGTGGCACCCTTTCCATCACTAGATGCCAATCCGGGTCAACAACTGGGTCATCCATCACCTCCTCTTCAATTTCATCTGCACCCTCCTCTTGTCACCGTCTAAAGTGGTACAGTATGCGGGAAAAGGAGCACCTGAGTTTCATCAGGGTCAACATTCTGGTTGCAGTAGACTGCGGCGAGGGCAATGTAGTGCTGTGCTTAAATGTGCAGCCATCATCTACATGGCTGTGCATCAGTGCGCCAATGTCCAGATTCATCTTGGACTGGGGAATGAGGGATTTGACTTAATAAACCAGGCTTGGTATGTGAAAACAGCTCCATGGAGTAATCTGAAGTGTGGTCTGACAATCCTTCACTTGTAGTGGGGGTGAAGGACACAAGGAAATGTGGTTGGTCCGGAACCAGAAGGCTGCACTGATGATCAGTGGTTGCAGCTTTGAAAAATCAGAAGAGGAGTAGATAGAGCTGCAGTTGATTTGGACAATTAAGCCAAAACCTGTTCCTGATGGTCCCGCTTTAAAGCTGTTTACCTACTCCAAGAAAGGGGAGCCTTCCAGGCCTTCTGGAGCCAGACGTGAGGCAGGCTCAACACCTCCTGCCTTAGTGCTATTTGCTTTTGCCACTATGCAGCAGCACCACCACCATCAGTAGCTATGGCCCCCACCGACCATGCCCGCGCCTCTTCCACCATACTTCCTCATGTTTGTGTAAATGTAGCTAAATAACAGCTGATATATGGTTACTGTATCAGAAGCGTACAGCTTTTTACGGTGAAGGTGAAAAATTTTAATCTCCATATATATTTGCGGTGTAACATGACACAGACTGTCACAGGCTCAGTATGGATTACAGTAGAATCGAAAAAAAAAAAATGGACAGTCACAGTAGCGTACAGCTGTAAACAGTATTTGTGGGAATTTGAAATCTCCGTTTATATTTCAGCAGGAAGACTCACGGTCACGGCCCACTCTGGCTAACACCAGAATATCAACTCCGAAAAAATTGTACTGTCTCTGTAGCGTACAGCTGATACAGTGTTGTTGGAATTTTAAATCTCGGTTTATATTTCAGCAGGAAGACACACGGTCACAGGCCCAGTCTGCCTAAAGGCTTGGTCTCACATAGCGATACAACCAGCGATCCGACACGATCAGGATACGCTGGTGTGTCGCTACATGATCGCTGTGAGCTGCTAAACAGGCAGTCAGGCAGCGATCAGCACAGCGACATGCGGGTAAACATCGCTTAGTTACCCGCAAGTGTTCTTGGATACCAGCGCCCTGATGCAGGGAGTGGTAACCAAGGTACACGTCGGGTTTCCAGGCGCTGCGCGGTGCTGGAAACCGCTGTGTTCCTTGGTTACCAGCGGATCGTGATCTCCCGCTGTCACACGCAGCGATCGTGCCTGCCAGCAGGAGACCAGTGATCAAAAAAATGTTCAGACATTCAGCGACGATCAGCGATACCCAGCAGGGGGGCTGATCGTCGCTGAATGTCAACACAGCGTATCGCTGGGGGATCGCTGCTGCGTACAAAACTAGTGTGAGTCGGGGGCTTAACACCAGAATAGCAAACTCAGGAAAAGTGTACTGTCTCGTAGCGTCAGCTGTATACAGTGTTGTGGGATTTTTAAATCTGCGTTTATATTTCAGCAGGAACACACACGGTCACAGGCCCACTCTGGTAACAAACGAATATCAAAACTCCAAAAAAGTGTACTATCTCAGTTGCGTCAGCTGGTATACAGTGTTGTGGGAATTTTAAATCTCCGTTTATACTTCAGCAGGAAGACACACGGTCACAGGCCCCATCAGCCTAACACCAGAATTATCCAACTCATAAAAAGTGTACTTCTCAAATAGCATACAGCTGTATACAGTGTTGTGGGAATTTTAAATCTCGTTTATATTTCGCAGGAACACACACCATCACAGGCCCCTCTGGGCAACACCAGAATATCAAACTCATAAAAAGTGTACTGTCTCAGTAGCGTACAGCTGTATTACAGTGTTGTGTGAATTTTAAATCTCCATTTTTATTTCAGCAGGAAGACACACGGTCACGGTCCAGTCTGGCCTAAACCAGAATAGCTAACTCAGGAAAAGTGTACTGTTCTGTAGCGTACAGCTGTATACAGTGTTGGGGGAATTGTAAATCTCCATTATATTCACGGAGAGTAACAGACAGACGCTCACAGGCTCGTCTGGATTACACCACAATTTGAGAAGGCTGAAAAGGGTACTGTATTAGCAAATAACATTGTAATATAGTGTAGGGAAAATATTCTAAATCTCCATATATTTCATGAGGCAGACTCTGATGCTCTCAGGCTCAGTATGTTTTTCAGAATATATTTAGTTAGTCAAAATATTCTAAATCTCAGGATATATTTCAAGAGGCAGCCATGACGCTCTCAGTGGCAAAGTATGTATTACACAATAATATAAAAAGGGTACTGTTTCACAAGATACAAGGTATATATAATATAGTTAAATATTTTAAATCTCCTTATATAATTAGGAGGCAGACAATGATGCTCAAAGCTCAGTATGGATTACGCAAGAATATTAAAATTTTGTTGGTGGAGGAGGGGGTGTGGGGCAGCCCAGATAGGGAGGTTGCAAAAATGCTATCGTTGAGGTGTATAATGGACATAAAGCAGCTGCAAATGGATTATTGGAGAAGTCTGAGGAAGAGGAGGCCCAAAAAAGGGGTACTGTATCACCAGCTCGCTGATCCACCAAGCAATTTTTACTGTCACTGGCAGGCAGCTCTGTACTCCACCAAATTAATTGCCCCCCTTATCACAGGCAGGCAGCCTATAATCAGATTTGATGCTCCCACAAAGCAATTCCTACATTGTCATTGGCAGGCAGCTCTGCTACTCCACAAATTAATTGCCCCTTATCACAGGCAGGCAGCCTACTAAATTTGATCTGTATGCTCCAACAAGCAATTTATACACTGTCACTGGCAGCAGCTCTGCACTCCACCAAATTATTTGCCCCCTTATCAAGGCAGGCAGCCTACTAATCAGATCTGATGCTCCACACAAGCAATTTTACACTGTCACTGGCAGGCAGCTCTGTACTCCACCAAATTAATTGCCCCCTTTTCACAGGCAGACAGCCTACTAATCAGATCTGATGCTCCAACAAAGAAATTTCTACACTGTCACTGGCAGGCAGCTCTGCTACTCCACCAATTAATTGCCCCCTTATCACAGGCAGGCAGTCTACTAATTAGATCTGATGCTCCACACAACAATTTTATACACTGTCACTGGCAGGCAGCTCTGCTACTCCACCAATTATTGCCCCCTAATCACAGGCAGGCAGCCTACTAATCAGATCTGATGCTCACCAAGCAATTTCTACAGCGTCACTGGCAGGCAGCCTAAGAACCAGCATTTGCTGCACACACCAAAATCCTCCCCTCTCACTGCACGTCAATGTACAGTAATCGCTATCAGCACAAAGTAATTTTTTTTTGAGGCCCTGCCTAACGCTCTCCCTGCTCAGACAGACCGCCAGAAACCTCCCCCAGACTGAGTTGGCAGAAGTAAAATGGCGGGTCGGCACTGAGGGATTTTATATGCACTGTGACGCCACTGAAAGCCAGCCAATCACTGCAATGCCTTCTCTAATTTGTGCTGGCGGTGCCTATTGTATCCTGTTGCCACAGCCTGCGTCCTTGCTCAATGGCCGAGGAAAAGGCGCTTAAGTACTGGGGATAACTGACTTCAGTAATATGGTCGCCGAACACGTGACCAAACTCGAGTCACGATCGAGTTTTCGTTTCGTTTCATGAAACACGACTTTGGCGAAAGTAGGTGTTTTTGAAAATGAACGACCTGTTTCGCTCAAACATAATAGTAACGCATTGAAAACTGGGGGTTATTTGGCTAAAGTTGGGGGGGGGGAAGGGCTTGCTCCTGGTTTTCGTGTGCCCTGGGCCAAAGAGTCTCAGTGGGCCCCTTTAACACATACCAGAATTCATGATGCTCCGATACGGCACAGAAATATAGGTATAGTACATTGACATATACTTCACTTCTTACATTACATGAGTGATAATCTATTTTAAATTCTACAATAGCTCAAAAACCGGACAGTATATTACTCCATACAGTATTATGGCAACCACATAGTGCGCTATACAGAATAATGAGCCACATATATTGCTCCATAAATAACTGTTCCCATATAATGTTCCATACAGTATATGATGAGCTCCACATAATGCTCCAGTATATGATGGTCCCCATATAATGTGCCATACAGTATAGGATGGTCCCCATAGAGTAGAATGAGCCTCACATATTGCTCCATACAGTATAATGAGTCGCATATAAAGCTCCATACAGTATATGATGGGCCCCATATATTGCTCCATACAGAATGGGCTCCATTAATGCTCCATACAGAATAGGCTCCATATGATGCTCCATACCCTATATGATGCACCATAAATAATGAACCCCATATGATGCTCTAGTATATGATGGGCCCTATGGATGATGCTCCAGTGTATGATGGGCCTATAGAATGCTCCATATATAATGTGCCCCATATGATGCTCCAGTATATAATGGGCCCCATGGATGATGCTCCAGTGTATGATGGGCCTATATAATGCTCCATATGTGATGGGCCCCACATGATGCTCCAGTGTATATGGGCCCCGTATATGATGCTCCATTGTATGATGGGCAAAATTTATAATGCTCCAGTGTATGATGGGCCCATGGATGATGCTCCAGTGTATGATGGGCCACATGGATGATGCTCCAGTGTATGATGGGCCTATATAATGCTCCATATATAATCGGCCCCATATGATGCTCCAGTATATGATGGGCCCCATGGATGATGCTCCAGTGTATGATGGGCCTATATAATGCTCCATATATAATGGGCCCCATATGATGCTCCAGTATATAATGGGCCCCATGGATGATGCTCCAGTGTATAATGGGCCTATATAATGCTCCATATTAATGGGCCCCATATGATGCTCCATTGTGTAATGGGCCCCGTATATGATGCTCCAGTGTATAATGGGCCCCATTTATAATGCTCCAGTGTATGATGGGCCCCAAATATAATGCTCCAGTTTATAATGGGCCCTATCTATGATACTCAAGTGTATGATGGGCCCCCTATATAATTCTCCAGTGTATAATGCTCCCCATATATTGCTACAAACATTAAAAAAATGAAATACCTCTTCTCGCTGGTCACTGCTCTACTCTGGACTCCTCAGCGTCGCCATCTTCCTGCTCTCTGCACTGTGACTGTTCAGGCAGAGGGCACACAGACGTGACATCATCGCGCTCTCTGACCTGAATGTCACAGTCAGGAAACGCAGAAGACGTCACAGCGGTGGAGCAGGGAGAAGTAAGTATTGCAAGTGCTGGGGCCCTGAGCAATCATGGGGGGCCCACTCGTGGGCGCCGGCACTGGCACAGGGCACCTCATAGTACGCCGGTGTCTCTGATGGCGAGTGTCACCTGCTCAGTGCCCCGGCACTTGCCTGGGTGCGCCAGGTGCTGACGCCGGCCCTGGGAGGGGGGACAGCACAGTTAGGGAGGTGGAAAAACAAGCATATGTTGAGGTGTAGGCTTGGACGTTCAGCAGCTGCAAATGGAGGAATTGGAGACGTCGGTGGAAGAGGAGGACAAAGCGAGCCATTTTGCTGGCAACCTATGTGTCATCAGGAGAAGGTGGTACAAAATCCTTTGAAACCCAGGCATGGTTCATTTTAATGAAGGTGAGATCACCAACATTTTGGGTCAACAGCCGGGTCCTTCTTTCTGTCAGGATTGATCCAGCAGCACTGAAGACTCTTTCTGATAGCACACTACCAGCAAGGCAAGCGAGCTCCTGTAAGGCATATTGTGCCAAATTCAGGCCAGGTGTCCAGTTTACAGGCCCAGTAGTCAAAGGGGAATGAACTGTGAGAGAGAACATTGATAGGGGAGGAGAGGTAATTTTGAACCATAGTTGACAACTGCTGTCTCCTGTCTGTTGCAATCGATTCAGTATTAACAGTCGTGTGAGCGGTACTCGAGAAATCAGTCCACAACATGGTCATAAAAACCTGTCTCCAATGCCACTTTGGGTGTGTGCACCACGAACCCCTCTTTCATTTGGGCCAGTATTGCTCGTGGTAGAACCTGCACCGCTGCTGTGTGCTGGGAATGCCTCTAACAAACGGTTTACCAGAGTTGCTTGTTTGGTCGCCAACATTATCTCTAGATTCTCCTGTTACATGATGTTCTGTAATTTTCCTTTATAGCGTGGATCGAGGATGCTGGCCAACTAGTAGTCGTCATCCTTCATAATTTTGGCAATGCGGGGGTCCCTTTTTAGGATCCGCAAGACATAATCACACATGTGGGCCAGTGTTCCAGGTGTCAATGATGCACTGCCAGTGGTGGGTGGAGGAGCACTTTCTGCCAAATCCACATCCCTCCAGTCACGCGCAAACCATGTACCTGACCTTGGCAAGCCAACATTTTCTCTTGCCCCTGAGAAGCATCCTCCTCCCCAAAATAATCATCCCCGTCAGGGCGTAACTAGGAACGGCAGGGCCCCACAGCAAACTTCACAATGGGGCCCCCCCCCTCGCGCGCGTTGCCAATCCCGGTCTACCCAAGTTGTGTTAAGAAAGATACCTTTATTATCCAAAATTAGAGGTTTTTTGGAGTAATGATAGTGAAATAACAGAAAGGAACCAACTCCCAGGAAGCAACTGAGGTAGTGACGAAGGTAGGCTTTCTAAATAAATGTGTGAAGAAACTTGTAATCCAGCCTGCAAATTGCTTTCAAAACGGATGATTTATTCAGTAAAACAACAGTCCGGTATACAGAATAATCTAAGATTGTTCTGTATACCGTACTTCTGCACCACGCCCTCACCAATTACACATGTGAGGAGTGACAGCCTCAGCTCTGCTACATGTGAGGAGTGACAGCCTCAGCTCTGCTACATGTGAGGAGTGACAGACTCAGTTCTGCTACATGTGAGGAGTGACAGCCTCAGCTCTGCTACATGTGAGGAGGAACAGCCTCAGCTCTGCTACATATGAGTAGGGACAGCCCAGCTCTGCTACATTCGAGGAGTGACAGCCTCAGCTCTGCTACATGTAAGGAGTGACAGCCTCATCTCTGCAACATGTGAGGAGTGACAGCCTCATCTCTGCTACTTGTATAGCAAAGCTGAGGCTGTCGCTCCGCACATGTAGCAGAGATGAGGCTGTCACTCCTCGCATGTAGCAGAGCGGAGGTTGCTACTTGTCACATGTAGCAGAGCTGAGGTTGTTACTTGTCACATGAGCAGAGCTGAGGTTGTTACTTGTCACATGAGCAGAGCTGAGGTTGCTACTTGTCACATGTAGCAGAGCTGAGGTTGTTACTTGTCACATGTAGCAGAGCCGAGGTTGCTACTTGTCACATGTAGCAGAGCTGAGGTTGTTACTAGTCAAATGTAGCAGAGCTGAGGTTGTTACTTGTCACATGTAGCAGAGCTGAGGTTACTTGTCACATGTAGCAGAGCTGAGGTTGCTACTTGTCACATGTAGCAGAGCTGAGGTCTTGTCACATGTAGCAGAGCCGAGGTTGCTACTTGTCACATGAGCAGAGCTGAGGTTGTTACTTGTCACATGAGCAGAGCTGAGGTTGTTACTTGTCACAAATAGCAGAGCTGAGGTTGCTACTTGTCACAAGTAGCAGAGCTGAGGTTGCTACTTGTCACATGTAGCAGAGCCGAGGTTGCTACTTGTCACATGTAGCAGAGCTGAGGTTGCTACTTGTCACATGTAGCAGAGCTGAGGTTACTTGTCACATGTAGCAGAGCTGAGGTTGCTACTAGTCACATGAGCAGAGCCGAGGTTGCTACTTGTCTCATGTAGCAGAGCCGAGGTTGCTACTTGTCACATGTAGCAGAGCTGAGGTTTGCTACTTGTCACATGTAGCAGAGCTGAGGTTACTTGTCACATGTAGCAGAGCTGAGGTTGCTACTTGTCACATGAGCAGAGCTGAGGTTGCTACTTGTCACATGAGCAGAGCTGAGGTTGCTACTTGTCACATGAGCAGAGCTGAGGTTGTTACTTGTCACATGAGCAGAGCTGAGGTTGTTACTTGTCACATGAGCAGAGCTGAGGTTGTTACTTGTCACATGAGCAGAGCTGAGGTTGCTACTTGTCACATGTAGCAGAGCTGAGGTTGTTACTTGTCACATGTAGCAGAGCCGAGGTTGCTACTTGTCACATGTAGCAGAGCTGAGGTTGTTACTTGTCAAATGTAGCAGAGCTGAGGTTGTTACTTGTCAAATGTAGCAGAGCTGAGGTTGTTACTTGTCACATGTAGCAGAGCTGAGGTTGCTACTTGTCACATGTAGAAGAGCTGAGGTTACTTGTCACATGTAGCAGAGCTGAGGTTGCTACTTGTCACATGAGCAGAGCTGAGGTTGTTACTTGTCACATAAGCAGAGCTGAGGTTGTTACTTGTCACAAATAGCAGAGCTGAGGTTGCTACTTGTCACAAGTAGCAGAGTTGAGGTTGTTACTTGTCACATGTAGCAGAGCTGAGGTTGCTACTTGTCACATGTAGCACAGCCGAGGTTGCTACTTGTCACATGTAGCAGAGCTGAGGTTGTTACTTGTTACATGTAGCAGAGCTGAGGTTGTTACTTGTCACATGTAGCAGAGCTGAGGTTGCTACTTGTTACATGTAGCAGAGCTGAGGTTGTTACTTGTCACATGTAGCAGAGATCAGGGTGTCACTCGTCACTTGTAGCAACCATGAGGCTGTTACTGGGCCAGGGGGATGCTACTGGTGACTGAGGTCCCGTGCCCAACAGGGTCCAGGGGGAGGTTAGTGGTGACTTGAGGCTTGCGTCAAACAGGGCCCAGGAGCCCGAGGCCCTGTTGGAATGCGGGCCCCTTGCTACCTGGGCCCTGTGTTGAATGTGGGCCCCCTGCACTGCAGCCTGGGGCCTGGGCCCTGTTGAATGTGGGCCCTGTTAGATGCTGCCTGCACCTGCCCTCCCAGTCACCATTGAGCAGCCAAGCCTCTTCTCACTGTTGAGAGACTCACGGTACTCACCCTGCTCGCCCGGGCTTCCACCTGCTTGTCCAGTCAGCCTGCTGCTTCATGTGGTCTGCCTGGCCGTCTGCTGTCCGCCCCCACATGCACACACGCTGTGACAGACGGACCATAATGCACTGGGCTGCAGCTTAAAGCTACAGTGCTCATTTCTGTTCGCTGTCTGCATTTACAACACTGTAGTGTCTCTTTAAAACAACACAGTGTTGTTATGCATCAGCGTTCAGAGTCAGAAGCCTGAACAAAATGTTGGGAGGGGGCCCGAGCGCGGATCCATTTGCCAGCGTGCTCGGGCCCCCCTTTTTGCTCCTAAATCACAGGGCAGCTGCAGCAGGGACGGGCCCCCTTCTAGCCCGGGCCCTGTGGCAGCTGCTTCCCCTGCTTCCACTATAGTTCCGCCCCTGATCCCCGTCATCCTCCTCCTCTTCCTCTTCTTCCTCCTTCTCATCCAGGACAGTTCCCTGAGCAGACAATGACTGACTGTCATCAAGGCTTCCCTCCTCCTCCTCTTCCTCCTCCGCTGCAGACGTCTGGTCCTTAATGTGCGCCAAAGTTTGCATGAGCAGACGCATTAGTGGGATGCTCATGCTTATGATGGCGTTGTCTGCGCTTACCAGCCGTGTGCATTCATCAAAACACTGAAGGACTTTACAGAGGTCTTTCAGCTTTGACCACTGCACACCCGACAACTCTAAAATGAGCAGGAAAAATGGAACAATGCACACCTAAATAATCACCACAATACCAAAATTATATGTGTTTAATTAATAAGTGATACCACAATTCCTGAAAAATGAAGATGGCAGACACCCGGAAACTGAAAATTACACCATACACCAGAAGTGGATAAAGGCAGGAAACCCCAGACTGAGGACTTAATAAATTGTAATAGATAACTAATAAACTGAATACGGACAACAATGTGCAAAAAATGTATACAATCTTTATTAAGCAGTGTTGTACAAGGTATAGATAACAATAAAAAAACCTAAAAATGTATATAAAACGGCTAGCAGCGAACAATAATAAGCCCTATGGTTTAGGCTCAATGTTAATTCAACCAGGAGCTGAATGGGTAATACGTGAATAATCAAAAATAAACAGTCCACAGAAAAGGTCATTCACCGAAAGATGAATAATAATAAAACAGCATGTGTGATAAATCAAGATGTGTATGTGCCAGTGTCAGAGACCTGACTCCACTGACCAAAAAAAGTGCTGAAAGTGTTAACGCATATTCAGTGCATATTTAGATAAACAGTCAGCATGCAGTGTACAATAAACTGGTGCATAAAATGAGTCCTGATTATACCTTGTACAACACTGCTTAATAAAGATTGTATACATTTTTTGCACATTGTTGTCCGTATTCGTTTATTAGTGATCTATTACAATTTATTAAGTCCTCAGTCTGGGGTTTCCTGCCTTTATCCACTTCTGGTGTATGGTGTAATTTTCAGTTTCCGGGTGGTCTGCCATCTTCATTTTTCAGGAATTGTGGTATCACTTATTAATTAAACATATAATTTTGGTATTGTGGTGATTATTTAGGTGTGCATTGTTCCATTTTTCCTGCTCATTTTATCATTGTTTTGCTGTGTTCTGCACAGGTTCTTTTTACGCTGCACATTGGACATGGATTTTAAGAGCAGGGAGGCTTCCTGGTTGGGACAAGTTAATGATGTATTCAGCAGTGTTGGTACTGGGAGTAATACTAATATTGCACAGAACAATGAATCGTTTTTTAAATCTATTAAAAAGCTGCTCTTTAAGAGGACTCGTATTTGGTGGACCAAAGCATTCTTACAAAATTACATTGAGAAAAAACTCATTCCAAGAGGTCTAAGACTTAGAGTAACACCTGCATTTGCAATACAGGATGATGATTTTGTGAATAACTGGGAAAATATTTGCAATGCTACCTCATGGAAATTAATGGAACTTTTGATTGGTCTTAACACCAAATCCATTGATGAAGTGGATAAAAATCTAGATGAGGTGTTTGTACAGGCTAAAAATAGTTTATCCACAGACCAATTTCAGAGCCTAAAGGGTATGCCACACTAAACAATATCGCTAACGGGATCGCTAAAAAACGTCACTATTTAGCAATCCCGTTAGCGATGTTGTTCAGTGCGGCAGCTTCCAGCGACGAGCTTCCTGCTGTGATCTCGCTCGTCGTTGGAATCGTTCCGGACCCTATTTCATCGCTGGCGCTCCCGCTGGGTAAGTATCTTATCGCTGTGTGGCACCTTTTCTTAGCGATTTAGCGGTACTTTTGTACCGCTAAAGTCGTTAAGAAGATCGCTAACGGCGATAGCGTCGTTAACTATATCGCTAAATGCGGCAGCATTTAGCGATATAGAAACAATCCCGCTAGCGATCTCATTAGTATGCAACGCTAACGAGATCGCTAGCGGGATAGCTAAGTGTGGCAGTACCTTAAATGAGAATCCTGATAAGGATCTTGATTTGTTGGTTAAAGATATTCAAAAGAAACAGACGATGAAACTCTCTAGAGATCAAAATGACCACACCCTTGGAAGAGTGTACAGATGGAAAAAACAATCACCAATTCATTTAGAGGGTTCTCCCACTAGATCCTCCCATCTCTCTGTGAGTGACGTCTCTCTGGCCTCCTCTTCCGTCTCTGTGGCATCTATTAATACTCCGAAAAGGAAAAGAAATCTACGTTTCCTTCCTAACAAGCGCAATTACTCTCCAGATTCTGGCAGCCAATTGAAGGTAATTAATCTCAGCAATCATGTATTTTCTGCAGGGAAATTGAGGTTCTCACAAAAGGTTTGACTTTTTGTCCGACAGCCTCTTTTGATTGTTTCACTGCAGTTAAGGACCTTCATCTATTTGCCAGAAAGTTACTTTTCAAGCGCATATTCCATGATAAGAATATTTGTGATTCTTTTCCCACAGAGACGGAACAGGAGGCGCTAGCTAATCTGGAACAGCTGGCAAGGGAACACAATATGGGCACTGAAGGTGAGGTGCCAGATGTTATTAAGAAAAGATCTGTTAAATTTCCGCCGTTATCATCTTGTCCAGCTATTGACATTTTTGTCAAGACAGTTAGTAAGGAACTTACCAAAATCCGGTGTATCCATCGTCCTATAATTTGAGTGAACCGGAAAAAAAGTGTCTGCAAAGACTGACGTGTTTACAAGATGTGGTGGTGAAACCAGCGGATAAGGGTGGGAATGTTGTGGTATGGCCTAAAAATTTGTATGAATTAGAGGCTTCCCGTCAGTTGAACAATACTGAATATTATAAAAAATTGACATATAACCCTCTGTCTAAATTTCAAACACAACTGAATGACCTCTTACGGGAAGCCAATGATGAGGGAATTATTACACATGACCTCCGGTCAGCCTTACAGGTCAAAGAACCCACCATTCCCACCCTGTATCTGCTTCCTAAGATTCACAAAAATCAGAAGACACCACCCGGGAGACCTATCATTTCTGGACGAGGAAACTATCTAGAGAACGTGAATAGATATATAGACTCAGTACTACAACCATTTGTATCAGCCCTTCCTTCATATACGAGGAATACTAATGATTTCTTAAAGAAAATCGATGGGATGCATGTTGACCAAGATTGTGTATTAGTGACTTGTGATTTGGAGTCACTATACACAAATATTAGACATACCGATGGTCTTGCGGCAGTCTCATATTTTTTACAATTTTCTTCATTTTCCAGAGCATTCATTGTTTTTTTTATTAATTTATTAGAATTTGCTTTATCAAAATTTTTTTTTCTGTTTGGAGGGTCTTTTTTCCTACAAGTCCAAGGGACACTGATGGGTGCTTCATTCGCCCCGTCGTACGCCAACCTGTTCCTTGGACTATAGGAGAGGGACCTTTTCACATCTGACTGCATGGAATCTATGGAGCGTGTCCCCTTTTGGACACGCTACATAGACTACGTATTTTTCATTTGGCAAGATTCCATTGAAGCACTAGCTGAATTCATCACAAACCTGAATTCTAATAGTATTAACATGCATTTTACATATTGTCACCATTTGAATACCATCGAATTCTTAGACGTCCGTATATTGAAAGATACAAATGGTTGTCTTCAAACAGATCTCTTTAGGAAAAAGACAACGGTGAATGCCCTGGTACATGCATCCTCCTCTCACCCGAGGCCCCTGATTGATTCTGTCCCCATAGGGCAATTCTTACGTCTTAGACGGATTTGTTCCAGAGATGAGGACTTTTTTCAACAAACAGACCTTTTAAAGGGCAGATTTTTGGAGCGAGGGTATAGTAGGAGATCGATCAAAAGGGCTTTCAACAGGGCAAAACACAGCACCCGCCATGAGGCCTTATATAACAAACCAACAAGAGATGAAACGAATGTGGTACGCTTTATTGCGCAATTCAGTGGGCAAAGTGACCAGTTCAGGCAGTGTTTAAACCATCATTGGCAAATATTGATGGCAGACCCAATTTTGTCTAAATATGTGGGGGACAGACCACACATTACATTTAGGAGGTCGTATAATTTAAAAGATAGATTGGTGAAGAGTCACTTCACTAAGACTCCACAAAATAAAACCCTCGCGCATGTATGGTTGTAAACCTTGTGGGGCATGTGTGGCATGTCCCAATGTTACGAAGACAAATGTTTTTCACAATTCTGACAATTCCCACCACTTTGAAATAAAACATAACATCACGTGCACATCCTCTGCTGTAATTTATCTGGCGGAATGCCCTTGTAATTTAAAATATGTTGGTCTGACCACCAGACAATTGAAAGTGAGGGTACGTGAACACGTACTGGGCATAAAGGCAGCAGCCGAGATTGAGGATGTGTCATCGTTAAAAACTATCCCGAGACATTTTAAATTATACCATGATTGTGATTATTCAAAATTGAAGGTCTCGGGGATAGATTTATTGGCTGTCAGTAATAGGGGTTCGAATATCAGCAAACGTCTAGCCCAACTTGAGGCTAAGTGGATATGGACACTGAATACGGTGTCCCCACTTGGCCTCAATGAATGTCTCTCGTTTATACCCTTTTTATAGTATATTGTTCTGCATTTTATATTTTACATACTATTGATGTCTTTTATTGCTATGTGTGTACCTTTATCTATTTTAGTAATGTCACTAATTATTATCTTTTTATTTTATTTTAGTTTTAGTATTTAACATCCTTTTGGGTGACACCTTTTTTGAGTGGCCTGCTGGATTGGAACGAAATGCATCTTACTTTGACTACGTTATTATCTATGGGAATATATCTGTATATATTATATTTTGTACCTTATTTTTTATTTGTATTTTTTGTGCACAGGTGTAGATTGATTTTGGCTTTCGTTTTATGATTTATATTGAGCACCTTATGTTCTTTTTAACAATATTTGTACATTTTTGTGCACAGATGTATATTGGTTTTTGCTTTTCATGATTTATACTATTACCTCACGTTCTTTTGAACAAATATTGCCCACATTCTTAGCAGTAGGAGAGCGCTCAGTGAGATGCATTATCAGTATCCACAAGCGGTGATGTGCGCATGTCTGCAGAGCTGGGACGGGATGGTCGCATGGCGACGACGTCTACTCGTACTCGGCGGTCCGACACTTCCGGTTTCACCGAGTCATGTGACGTCAATCGCCATGACGACTTCCAGTCCTTTGCTGGCTGCGATGCGCCGCCTTATCACCAGCTGAATTCATTACCGCAGGCTCTACTTAAGGGCTGCGGTTATACCTACACACATCCCCCTGACGAAGGAATCAAATTCCGAAACGCGCGTCGGGGCGCGTTCTCTCCAGGCTGTCAGCGTCACCCTTTGGCTCCCAGGTAGCGTCAGTTCTCTTTAGGTCATTTTTTGCCTCCTATCACGGTTTTTTGTATTCACTTTATAATCAGGACTAATTTTATGCACCAGTTTATTTTACACTGCATGCTGACTGTTTATCTAAATATGCACTGAATATGCGTTAACACTTTCAGCACTTTTTTTGGTCAGTGGAGTCAGGTCTCTGACACTGGCACATACACATCTTGATTTATCACACATGCTGTTTTATTATTATTCATCTTTCGGTGAATGACCTTTTCTGTGGACTGTTTATTTTTGATTATTCACGTATTACCCATTCAGCTCCTGGTTGAATTAACATTGAGCCTAAACCATAGGGCTTATTATTGTTCGCTGCTAGCCGTTTTATATACATTTTTAGGTTTTTTTATTGTTATCTATACCTTGTACAACACTGCTTAATAAAGATTGTATACATTTTTTGCACATTGTTGTCCGTATTCAGTTTATTAGTTATCTATTACAATTTATTAAGTCCTCAGTCTGGGGTTTCCTGCCTTTATCCACTTCTGGTGTATGGTGTAATTTTCAGTTACACCCGACAACTCGATGCCTGCCCTCAAACTGCCTGCCCGTGTATCCTCCCACAAATGCATTACAGCCTCCCTCTGTTCGCACAGCCTCTCAACCATGTGCATGGTGGAGTTCCACCTTGTTGCAACGTCTATGATTAGGCGGTACTTGGGGAGGTGGAGCGATCGCGGCAGTCTCTCCATATGAATGGAGTCTACGGGCGAGTGATGTATGTGCGAGCACAGTCTTCGCACCTTATGGCGCAGGGCTGGTAACTCCAGATAATTATTTATGAAGCACTGCACCACCAGGTTCAAGGTATGAGCTAGGCAAGGTATGTGTCTGAGATTTGCCAGGGCTATGGCCGCCACAAAATTATGGCCGTTATCACTGACTACCTTGCCTGGCTCAAGAAGTAGACTGCCCAGCCATGACTCAGTTTCTCACTGCAGGTAGTCGGCTAGTACCTCCGCGGTGTGTCTGTTGTTGCCCAAAAACATCATCTTAGTTACCAGGATAGGAAGGAGAATGGGAGACCCATTGGGTGAGTGGTGGGTCTCCCATTCTCCTTCCTATCCTGGTAACTATGCCTTTATTGTATTCCTAGACTATGTATTGTATCGTATATGCACCAGTATCTGTTTGTATGCTAATATCTACAACAGTCTAATGATTAGTGTTATTATACAAAAAAATTTTTTGCACATCCATGTGAATTGAGCCTCATGGCTAAATGTTCTTTGGTGCTTTATTATGACTACATATAGACGATGATTCACACATACATGGTCTAGTTGGAAGTATTTTGGTTGAGTCCCATTGGTTCCTGTTCTTGTGGTATTGCCATTTTTAATTGTGTTTGTACAATTCTTTAATAAAAATTACATGTTTTTTCATATTCGCTGTTATGAGGTTTTTCGCTTTTGGGTGTTATGTATTTACCTCATTGCTGGTAAAGGGGATATATTTAGGTGTTTTTCCAGAATATAAAAAGCAGAAAAAGGGTACTGTATCAGAAGCGTACAGCTGTATACAGTGTAGGGGTAATTTTAAATCTCCGTATATATTTCCAGATTCACACACAGACACTCACAGGCTCAGTATGGATTAGAGCAGAATACATAAAGCAGAAAAAGGGTACTGTATCAGAAGCGTACAGCTGTATATAGTGTAGGGGAGATTGTAAATCTCATATTATTTTCGGAGTCACACACAGACGCTCACTCAGTATGGATTAGACCAGAATATAAAAAGCAGAAAAAGGGTACTGTATCAGAGGTGTACAGCTGTATACAGTGTACTGGTAATTTTAAATCTCCGTATATATTTCCGGAGTCACACACAGACGCTCACATGCTCAGTATGGATTAGACCAGACTATAAAAAGGAGAAAAAGTGTACTGTATCAGAAGCGTACAGCTGTATACAGTGTAGGGGAAATTGTAAATCTCCAAATATATTTCCGGAGTCACACACAGACGCTCACTCAGTATGGATTAGACCAGAATATAAAAAGCAGAAAAACGGTACTTTATCAGAAGCGTACAGCTGTATACAATGTAGGGGTAATTATAAATCTCTGTATATATTTCCAGAGTCACACACAGATGCTCTCTCAGTATGGATTTGACCGTAATACAAAAGGCAGAAGAAAGGTACTGTATCAGAAGATACCAGGTGTATATAGTATAGGGTAAAATTTAAATCTCCGTATATCTTTCCGGAGTGACACACAAACGCTCTCTCAGTATGGATTTGATCGTAATACAAAAGGCAGAAAAAAGGTACTGTATCAGAAGATATCAGGTGCATATAGTATAGGGTAAAATTTAAATCTCCGTATATATTTCCGAAGTCACACACAGACACTCACTTAGTATGGATTTGACCAGAACACAAAAAGCAGAAAAAAGGTACTGTATCAGAAGATACCAGTTGTATATAGTATAGGGTAAAATTTAAATCTCTGTATATATTTCCGGAGTCACACACAAATGCTCTCTCAGTATGAATTTGACCATAATAAAAAAGGTAGAAAAAAGGTACTGTATCAGAAGATACCAGGTGTATATAGTATAGGGTAAAATTTAAAACTCCGTATATATTGCCGGAGTCACACACAAATGCTCTCTCAGTATGGATTTGACAGTAATAAAAAGGCACAAAAAAGGTACTGTTTCAGAAGATACCAGGTGTATATAGTATAGGGTAAAATTTAAATCTCTGTATATATTTCCGGAGTCACACACAGACGCTCACTCAGTGTGGATTTGACCAGAATACAAAAAGCAGAAAAAAGGTACTGTATCAGAAGATACCAGTTGTATATAGTATAGGGTAAAATATAAATCTCCGTATATATTTCCGGAGTCACACACAAATGCTCTCTCAGTATGGATTTGACAGTAATACAAAAGGCAGAAAAAACGGTACTGTATCAGAAGATACCAGGTGTATACAGTGTAGAGGAAATTTTAAATCTCCGTATATATCTCTGGAGTAACACACAGATGCTCACTCAGTATGGATTTGACCAGAATACAAAAAGCAGAAACACGGTACTGTATCAGAAGCGTACAGCTGTATACAGAGTAGGGGAAATTTTAAATCTCCGTATATATTTCCGGAGTCACACACAGATAGTCAGCATGTATTTGTCCGTGATACCAGCCGGTACACGGTAGTGTGTGAGGAGCGTACAGCTCTATACGGTGTGGGGAAAATATGAACGCTTGGTAACTGTGCAGATAAAAAGAATAAAAGTATTAGTGCTGTGTAAAAAGCAGTCTGCACAGCAGTGTACACACAGCAATACAGCTATCAGGTAGCCTAATAACCAGCGCTGCTGCACACAAGAAAATCCTCCCCTGTCACTGCACACTAACTGTACAGCACAATTGCTATCAGCACAAGCACAGAAGACCTTCTCTTTCCAGCCCTAACTCTCTCCCTACTGATAAACAGCGTCAGCAACCTCTCCCTACTGTTAAGATCGACAGAAGTAAAATGGCGGTCGGTGGTCAGGGCTTTTATAGACACTATGACGCCCCCCAAAGCAAGCCAATCACTGCAATGCCTTTCTCTAAGATGGTGGTGTACGCTGCCCATGTCATCTCATTGCCCACAGTGTACGTCCTTGTTCATTGGCTGAAAAAAGGCGCCTGCAAGCATTATGGGAAAACCGACTTTGGCGCTCGGGTCGATGACCACATGGCCGACTTCACGCTATGGTCGGATTTCTCTTGGCGAAACCCGACTTTGCCGAAAGTCGGTGACTTATGAATCTGACCCACCTGTTTCGCTCAACTCTACTCTTTAGTCTTCATGGTGTTGTTTGTTTAGTAGTGCCTATTGCTTAATGATGTTGCTGCCTCTGTGGCCTTTCAGAAAAGGTGTGTATATACTGACATACCATGTGACACTTAGATTTCATACATGTGGACTTCTTTTCAATAAGCATGTGACTTATGAAGTTAATTACTTTCCTCAGAATTTTTTAGACGCTTCATATCTAGAGGGGTGAATACATATGAACATGACAGTTTTTAGTTATTTGATCCCATACATTTAATTTATGCCTACATTTTTCTCACTTCACTTTACCAGCTTTGACTATTTAGTGCTGATGCATCACACTCAATCAGATTACAAAAATATTTAAAAACAGGTTGTAATGCAACAAAATATGTAAAAATCCAAGTGACACATTGCACTTTATGTTACTGGTAAATTTAAGTCAATATCATATGAGTTTATTTGTGAAAAAATCAGAATTTTACAGATATTTTGAAAATTCGCAATTTTCAAACTTAATCTTTTATACCCTCAAACTAGTTAGTCATGCTGTACAAAATAATTAAAATCTAACATTTCCCATATGTCTTTTTTACATCTGCATCATTTTTCAATTGCCATTTTATTTTGTTAGAATTTTAGAAGGGTTAAAAGTTTAATAGCAATTTCTAATTTTTTTCAAGAAATTTACAAAACCTGTTTCTTTAGGGACCTATTCAGATTTAAATTGACTTTGAGGGGCCTATATATTGGAAACTCCTCAAACTGATAACATTTTAAAAACTGCACCCCTTAAATACTTCAAAACTGCTGTCAGGAAATTTTTAACCATTCTGGTGCTACACAGGAATTAATGCAATGTGGAATGAAAAAAAAGTAAGTCTAATTTTTACTCTAAAATGTTGCTTTAGCCACAATTATTTTTTCACTTTTACAAGGAATAAAACAATAAAAAGGACCCCACAATTAGTTACCCTGTTTCTTTTCAGTGTGCTGATACCCCACATATCATCAGAAACCTTTGTTTGGACAAACGGCAGAGCATGGAAGTGAGGGATCACAATTAGAATTTTGGAAAACAAATTTTTCTGAAATAAATTGCTGGCGTCATGTTGCATTTGCACAGCCCCTAAAGTACCTAGACAGCAGAAAACCACCACAAGTGACCTCATTTGGAAACTACACCCCTTAAAGATGTTATAGTGAAGATTTTGAAAATGTTTTTTTCATGAAAATGTTGCTTTCGGCCCAAATTTTTCACTTTTGCAGGAGGTAAAATGAAAAAGTGGACCCACTAGATTGTTACCCACTTTTTTTTTAGCGCGACGATACCTCACATGTAGTCAAAATAATCTATTTGTACACAAGGCAGGACTTAGAAGGGAAGAGGCGATATTTGGTATTTAGAATATAAATGTAGCTGGATTAGATTGCAGACACCATGTCTTATATGCAGAGCCCCTGAGATATCAAAACAGCAGAAACCCCCACAAATAATCCCATTTTGGAAACTAAACCAATCAAAGAATTCATCTAGGACTTTGTTGAACTTGTTGAACCTGAAGGTGCTTCACACAACTTTTTAAAATGTGGATGTGAAAACGAAAATTACATTTTTTTCTTCTAAAATGTTGCTTTAGCCCAAGCTTTGTAGTTTTCACAATGAATGATAGGAGAAAACAGACCTCATAATTTGTTATGCAATTTCTCCCGAACACAGTAATAATGTAACTCCCGTGGCTGTGCCCGTACCTCCGCGGGGTCTCCGTTCTTACGCTGCTCCACCTGTGCCTGTACCTTCGTGGGGTCACTGCCCGGGCTCCCGCTCTCTTTCTACTCCCTGCCGCTCTGTCGCGGTCTCTGGCCCCTCTCCTGCTTCCTGGTGCGCGCCAGCGCTTCCCCGGGTTTGGTGCTGAGATAGCGCGAGCTCCCAGTCTCTTAAAGAGACATCGCACATTTTTTAAAATACGCTATTAACCAATCATATTATGCTGTGGGCTATTCCTGGCTTCTCTGCCATAGAGAGGGCGCCGGAGTAACAAGTGTTTCCTGTTGCTAGTTTCCGGTTCAGACTACTCGTGACTCCATACTCAGTACCTGGGACGATACCAGCACTGCCTGCATTCCTGCTACCTGGTCCAGTCGTCTGACAAACCCAGGACTACGACAGTATTGCAGGTGCCAGCTCTATCCCTTGCTCCCGCTTCCTGATATCCGACTTCATCATTATCTGTTATCCCTGTCTGATATTCTGCACCTCTGGGCCAGCTTCCACATGTCCAGGCTCAGTCTGTAGGTAGCACCTGTGTTCACTGGGCATTCCATTCTGACCCTGTTCGAGGGGTCTTACTACGGGTGTCTGGGGTTTATATAGTTATGCCCCCTGCAGTTATCTCGGTTCGTGGTTCCACAAAAGAAAATTGAAATAAACGAATGTGCACTGCAACACCTGTGCCTCCACTTCCATTCGTTACAACTACCTCATATGTGTTCAAAAACTGCAGTTTAGGCAAGGCTTGTAAACAAAAGAGAGCTATATGATCATTGCAGTATAAATTTGCCTGGAATAGATTGTGAATGCAATTTAGTATTTGTCAAAACAGGAGAAACTTCTCGAAAGGGACCCATTTTGGAAACTAGATCCCTCAAGGAACTCCTCTAGTTGTGTACTAAGCATTTTTCACAAAAAAGGTTTAGATATGAAAAAGCATATATTTTTTCCACTAAAATATTGTTTTAGCACCAAATTTATAATTTACATGAGGGGTAATAGAAGAAAATGGACCCCATAATTTGTTATGCAATTTGGCAGTACCCCATATGCGGTTGCAATGCAGACTACTGTTTGAGGTCACGGCAGGGATCAGATGTGAAGGTACTTGGCTTTTAGAAAGCAAATTTAGTTTGAATAGATTGTGGGCACCATAAGCTGAGCACTTGAGTTGGCAGAGCAGCAGAAACCCCCACAAGTGACCCCATATTGGAAACTTCAATAACATTGGGACGTGGAAATATAACATTTTACTGGTAAAACTAATTTTTTTTATTTGCTGTAAATTAGTCAGTTACACAATGGTTAATACAGTGGGTACAGAAAGTATTCAGACCCCTTTACATTTTTCACTCTTTGCTTCTTTGCAGCCATTTGGTAAATTCAAAAATGTTCATTTTTTTCTCATTAATGTACGCTCTGCACCCCATCTTGACTGAAAAAAAAACAGAAACGTAGAAATTTTTGCAAATTAATTAGAAAAGAAGAACTGAAATATCACATGGTCATAATAAGTATTGAGACCCTTTGCTCAATATTGAGTAGAAGCACCCTTTTGAGCTAGTACAGCTATGAGTAGTGTTGAGCGATACGATAATGCAAATATCGGCTATCGGCCGATATTAGCTCTATCGGCCTTTCGATAATTCGTTTCGATATTTTCGTCTTATCGAATACCGGAATCGGATTTGTCACTGTCACTGTGAGTGTTCGTCGGTCGGGTCTGTCAGGAGTCAGCGGCACTTACCTGGCAGAAGATCTCCGGCGGTCACGTCCTGGACTGCTTGATGGCCGCCATTATCTTCTCCCTGGCGGTCACATGCAGTTTTTCGCGATAACTGCAGTGACTGCAGGGTAATCCCGGCCGTAAACCAGTCCGATGACGTCACCGCCGGGGAAGCAGGTAATCAGCTGTGCTGCGCCGGGATTCTGATGTAGCAGAGCTGGATCGTCGTGGGACACTCGTTACTATGGACTGCGTCGGTCAGGTGGTATACTTTTTTTTTTTTTTCATTTTTTTACAGGAGATCGATGGCGTCGCAGGATGAGACTGTAATAAAAGTAATGAAAACTGTGTTTTGTTTTTTTTAATTAAATTAAAAAACTTTTTTTATAAACATTCACCCGTCCGGGTACATAAACAATTTAACTATTTATCAACAATTTAACTATTTACATACAGGGACCCTGTCCGGGTTATTTATACTTCTTTGGCAGGGGTGTTCCAGGTACCACCTGGTACTCTTCTGATGCTTGCCAAACATCCGAGGCACCAAGGACCACCAGGACCTGATGACGTCGTGTGGCCTGTACAGTCAAGTCGTGACCCGCTATCTGGGTCTGTGTGGCCACCTCTTTCATCTCCCTCCGGGTCTGGAACCCTATGTCCCGGACTGAACGAACCCCAGGGGGCCTAACAGGCGCCGGGTACGGGCCAGCTATACTTATCATGTCCATAGCTGGGGCTGCTGAGGAGACCACTGAGGGAGGCTTGGGAGATTTACGGCATGGGGTGGGCACTTTTGCAGAGGCCTGGATGTGGGAGGCTGAAGGCTCCGAGGGTCTCACAGGTTCCTGACACACTGGGGAGTAGGGGTCGCACCTGGTAACATTTAGGGCGTACCATCCATTGTAACCCCAGTGTCGGGTGTAAGTCACCAAGTCTCCTGGCAACAGGTCCCTCCCCGGGTGTCCTGGGAGGTGAGCCTCCACGTCCCGCCGGTTCACAAAGACTTCTAAATAAAGTCCAGGCTCCTTGATGATGCCCCACCCACCTTTCAATTTAAAGCTCCGTACTGCACCCTTACGCCGCGGCTCACACAGGGTTCCTTTATCCTTTCTCATCCGGTCCTTATCTGCCCGGTCCTTCTCCAGGTGACGTTGGCGAAGTTTTAGGGTTTCTCGCTGCTCCCTTTGTCGCTCTGCTTCCCGCTCCCAACGTCTCCACTCTTCCTCCTGACGCCGGTTGTAATTCTCCTCCACCAGCTGCTCCATGTCTCCACCACTCCACTGCAGCTTACAGTGTCCGGTTTGCGGCAGCTCTCCTGTCGCCCCCCAGTCCTGGCGGCGCTCCCCTGCGGAGGAAGCAGACGGCTCTAAATCAGATGACAGTCGGGGCTCCGGTACAGGCAGGTAGTGCTCTGGTGCCTGCGCGGCCTCCTCCATGAGGACGGGTGTCGCTTCTTCTGTCTCAGCGACGGGGGCAGACAGCGGGATCTGGGGTGCTGACGGTGCTGCGGTTTTTGCAGGAACGGGTGCCTCCACTGCGACAACGTCAACCGGATCACATTGCAAGGACTCCTCTACTAGAACGGGTGCCTCACCTTCCGGTACAGACACTTCAGGTAAGAGGGATTGGCGCCGCTCCAAGTTTATTTTTAGGGCACGCCAGCTGGCTTCCATCCTGGCGACCTCCTCCCGGTGCCGGGCCAGGCCTCTTAGGGTATCCGCCGCTTCTTGCAGCGTAGGAGGGTTTCCAGGCCGAGTGCCCAACGGTGATTCCGTGGCGATCGGGTCGCTTCCGTGGGGGGAGAGCTCTGACTGCTCCATCCCTTCACACTTCTGCTCGTGTCCATTAGCCATCTCTGCCAAGTCACATGTGTCATTAGCATCTGGAGAGGGCCCCTCTTTTGTAGGGAGGCGGGACCTTAGTGTTAGTTTCCACACACTGAGGAGGATGAGGAGGCGGAACTGAAGAGCTGTGGGGCACGATCTTAAATTGCAGTACCATTTAGAGCCATCGTTTTCGCGTCACTGAGTGAGTGTACAGTACACCCATGAAGAGCACGCCCTTCTTCTTCACCAGTGCCTCGTCGTGACGCAGATATGGCGGAAAAATGGCAAATACATTCTCTGATGATTTTAGCAATTCTCAAGCACAAAACCAGTTCAATTCAGGCACACAGGACTCGCTTATAGCGAGCTACAGAATCCTGTTCGTGACGCCCAAGTTGAGTCGCACAGAGCCAGAGGTTTTGGGGGTACTCGGCACCGAGCCCGTCGACTTCTATGGGGTATGTCACGGCTTTACCCGGCAATTGAATCAGAGTCTATTTTACTATGTAGAAGTGTATAAACTATAAATATATGTATATATATGTCACAATGACATGTATATATATATATATATATATGTATTCTATGTGTGTATATTTTGTGTTTACAACGTAAGAAAGGGTTTTTTTTTGTTGCGATATTTTGTTCCCATAGACTTACATGGGACTTCCGCTATCGAAATCGGATATCGACGATATTTAGTGCTATCGGCGATACAATTTCGATACGATATTTTTAGATATCGAGCACTATCGCTCAACACTAGCTATGAGTCTTCCTGGCAATGATGCAACAAGTTTTTCACACCTGGATTTGGGGATCTTCTGCCATTCTTCCTTGCAGATCCTCTCCAGTTCCGTCAGGTTGAATGGTGAACGTTGGTGGACAGCCATTTTCAGGTCTCTCCGTAGATGCTCAGTTGGGTTTAGGTCAGGGTTCTGGCTGGGCCAGTCAAGAATGGTCACAGAGTTGTTCTGAAGCCACTTCTTTGTTATTTTAGCTGTGTGCTTAGGGTAATTGTCTTTTTGGAAGGTGAACCTTCAGCCAAGTCTGAGGTCCAGAGAACTCTGTACTTGGCCGTATTCATGTTTCCTTCAATTGCAACCAGTCATCCTGTCCCTGCAGCTGAAAAACACCCCCATAGCATGATGCTGCCACCACCATGTTTCTCTGTTGGGATTGTACTGGGAAGGTGATGAGCAGTGACTGGTGTTCTTCACACATACCACTTATAATTATCACCAAAAAGTTCTATCTTTGTCTCATCAGACCAGAGAATCTTATTTATCATAGTCTGGGAGTCCGTCATGTGTTTTTTAGCAAACTCTATGCGGGCTTTCATATGTCTTGCACTTAGGAGAGGCTTCTGTCGGGCCCGACTGGTGGAGGGCTGCATTGATAGTTGACTTTGTGGAACTTTCTCCCATCTCCCTACTGCATCTGTGAAGCTCAACCACAGTGATCTTAGGATTCTTCTTTACCTTTCTCACGAAGGCTCTTCTCCCAAGATTGCTCAGTTTGGCTGGATGGCCAGGTCTAGGAAGACTTCTGGTGGTCCCAAACTTCTTCCATTTAAGGATTATGGAGGTCACTGTGCTCTTAGGAACCTTGAGTACTCCAGAAATTCTTTTGTGACCTTGGCCAGATGTGTGCCTTGCCACAATTCTGTCTCTGAGCTCTTTGGCCAGTTCCTTTGACCTCATGATTCTCATTTGGTCTGACATGCACTGTGAGCTGAGAGGTCTTATGTAGAGAGGTGTGTGCCTTTACAAATCAAGTCCTATCAGTTAAATTAAACACAGTTGGACTCCAACGAAGGAGTAGAACCATCTCAAGGAGGATCACAAGGAAATGGACAGCATGTGACTTAAATATGAGTGTCTGAGCAAAGGGTCTGAATACTTATGACCATGTGATATTTCAATTTTTCTTTTTTAATAAATTAGCAAAAATGTCAACATTTCGTGTTTTTTTTCAATCAAGATGGGGTGTAGAGTGTACATTAATGAGAAAAAAATGAACTTTTTTGAATTTACCAAATGGCTACAATGAAACAAAGAGTAAAAAATTTAAAGGGGTCTGAATACTTTCCGTACCCACTGTAAGTGCAATTGGACCCCTCAATTTACGCAATTTCTCCCGAACCAGGTGATATGTCATCAGAAACTACTATTTGGCCAGTTGGAAGAAGCACTATTTTGGAGCACAGATTTTTCTAGTATAGTTAGCGGGCAACATTTGCGGAGACACTCAGGTGCCAGAACAGCACACAGACCCCAAAAGGGACCTCACTGTAGAAATTGCACTTCTCAATGAATACATCTATGGCTATAGCGATTATTTTGTAAAATCTACACAATGGTTTATTCTGGAGAATTGCAAATATGCCAGTTTATTGTCCATAAACTGTGCCTCCATACAGTGTAGAGCCATCATATATTGTAGCACCCCTATGCATTGTGCCCAACTTGTGCTTCTGGCAACATGCCCCCACGTAAATTGTTAATTGGGCTCTTACCACTACACTAATACCAAACATGTGTCAGATTACTGTGGTTTAGTCATAGTGGGGCTCAGAATGAAGAGGACATTTGGAATTTTGAGATATGATGGACCTCCATAGGGGCTTGTTTTGTGTATGATAACTTAGGGTTTTTATTTGGTAACATTTTGGGATACATAACATTTTTTGATCACTTTCAGTATAAAGATGCAATCACATTCTTTGTTCTACACTGAGCACTTACATCAGGATCTCCATGTAAATTCCACAAAAATGTGATTCAGCAAAAAAAATCCATTCAGAACCACTCACTCTATGAGGCAGATGGAGACTCTTTGGACTCCATTTGGCATCTTTTTAGGCATGCACTGAACTGTGGTCAACCACACTCGTGCATTAAAAGGCCCCTAAAATGATGGGACAACCACCAGATCAGAGACCAGACAGAGTCCAAAGTGACTCCATCTGCCTCACAATTGAATGGTTCCATCAGGGGTTGTCTGAATTGCGGTTTTGGAGATTTAAAAAAAAATTCTGATGTAAGCATTCAGCGGAGAGCACATTCAAAATGTGAGCCTTGCCTTGATCCGATTTTTGGGAAGTAGAATGACCAATAGACAACAGTACAAAAATAGTTCTTATTTTTATTTTTGCATGGTTCACCATGTGATATATGTGATAAGATGGCTTCATTATGCGGGTTGGTGCGATTACAGGGATACCAGATTTATATATATATATATATTTTTTTTTTCCTACTATCTCACAGTATCTCAACACCATATTCTGAGAGCTGTAACTTTTTTATTTTTAGCCAACAGAGCTGCATGATGGCTTATTTTTTGTGCCACAAGTTGGAGATTTTTTTTCGGTACCATTTTGAGGTGCATATCACTTTTTGACTGCTTTTTATTCATATTTTTCAGATGCAAAATGAACAAAAACCAGTAATTCAGATAGTATTTTTATTTTTTGCGCAGTTCACCGTGCAGTAAAAGTGATAAGACTGATTTATTCTTCAGGTCAGTATGAATACAGCAATATCAGATTTATATAGTTTCATTTATGCTTTGCTAGTATTACACACTAAAAACTATATTTTATAAAAAATGTGTTTGTTTTTATATCGTCATGTTCTGAAAGCTCTAACTTTTTTTATTTTTTTTCCTTGCTGGGCCATGTTAGGGCTTGTTTTTGTAGGACGGTTTGGCATTTTTATTTGTACCATTTTTTTTACATATGACTTTTGACGTGTATTTAAATTTTTTAATGGTATTCAGAGTATAGAATAAATAATGTGCCAGCTTTATAGTACAGGTCGTTGCGGACTTGTCGATACCAATTATGTGTATATTTTTTGTTTATTTTTTGTTTTAATGCAAACCCTGCGTTTTTAGTGGTGAAACATTTTTTACACATTTTATTACGCGTATTTTACTTTTTCACTTAGTCCCACTGTAGGACATGAATATTTTTTACTTTGTTTGCTGGTCTCACGCATTGCAGTACTTGTGTACTGCAGTTAGTGCTGGCATCACCAGCCAGCACACCCTGGCAAGTGTTGGGACTCTGGATGGTCCATTTGACATTGGGGACACCAGCATGCTACGGTGCCCATGAATTGGAGGATCACGGTGACAGCGCTGGTACCTGCCCTCCTCAAATACTCACTTCCCCCCTTCCCTGCAGCTCTGGTATCTTCAGCATCTTCTGACTCTCTGTGACGTCTCAGGGCAGAAGGCACAATGACGTCACTACAGCACACCCTCTGCTGAGATGCGCTGAGTGCCAGAACACTTTGAGGAAACCAGAGCTGCTGGGAATGAGGAATGGTGATTATTTGATTATTTATTTTTTATGTATGGAGCATTATATAGGGCCCATTATACTGTATGGAGCACTATATGAGGCCATTATACTGTACGGAGCAATATATGGATCCATTGTACTGTATGGAGCATTATATGAGGCAATTATACATTATGAAGCATTACATGGGGCCATTATATACAGTATGGAGCAATATATGGGGCAATTATATACTATATGAAGCATTATATAGGCCATTATACTATATGATGCATTATATGAGGCACATTATCCTATATGGAGCAATATATGGCGAACATTATTCTGTAAGGAGACTTTGCTTATAGCTGGTTCTAACAGAACACCAAACCCTAGGATCATCAGGTAACCTTGGGTTACCATGGCACCAATCAGCACCCTCGATTGTGATCGTGGGGTTTGATCCTATCAAAGGGGTTCTTTTAACCCCCTTTCAACCACTTTGATGCCACTGTCGCGATTGACAGTTTTATTTAAGAGGTTAATCGGCTCCAATAAGTTTCAAAACCGGTCAGGGCCAAAGCCTCAGGGTATCAGCTGTCATGTACAGTTATCATCTGTGGGATTTGTGCCTGCTGGGGGAGATATACACTTTTTCCTCAGCGTAGTGAAAAAGCTGTGCTGAGGAATAAGGTCCCTTAATGACTTCCGCTAAAAGGCGTATCCATGGTAATTAAGGGGTTAAGCATTTTTCCTTTTTTTATGCATTTTTATTTAATGCAGGATTTTTAGTACATTTTCAATTGCATGAAAGCTGTGATTCTGCACTTAAAATGCAATTGCTATTTATGACATTGTGATTTGCATGAGTTTTTATGCTCACCATAGGAATTAATAGGGAAAAAATGTGTGTCTTTAAACACACAATGGGCATGATTTTTCATGAAAACACAGCCACTCTGCTTGAACTGTTAATTGCAGCACATTTTCTAAACCAAAAAAATACAGCAGAAAACAATGCAACATTTATGCTGTGTGGGAATGTGCCTAAATGTGGATGTATAGAGATCAATATCAATTAAGCATGACGCCTGGAGAGGTCGACTAACTCGTGACCAACCAACCACCACCCCGCTCCCCAATATAAACAACAGACCACATTCCTTTTGGATGTTAAAAGGCCACAGCAGCAGCCAATTTTATTTATATATTTCTTTAATTGAAAGACACTTGGTGGGGTCCTCGAAATTCTAAAGTTGTGGGGGCTGGTGATTCCCCCCGGGCATTGCCCCTTTCCCCCCCGCTTTGCCCCGGGGGCCTGTTTTTTTTAGCTCGGACACCGTGAGCCCCAGGGGAAAAGCCCCCTACTGCGGTAGAACCAAAATCACAACCCGTGACCCCACATGCCCCGCCGGGGGGCCCCCCCCCCCAAATTTACCCTCCTTTTCCTCCCGGGGGTCACCCCCCTATCACCAGACCACCACACATACCTCCAATTTTGGGGGATTCCGCCTTTCAACGGACCACCCCCCCCCCCCAAAATTTTTCCCGTCGGGGACCCTACCAACGCCACAGATATGATATTCAGTGTTAAGCCCCTTTTAAAAAGATCTTTTTCCGCCCCTCAAAAAAAAACCCGGGGGGGAAACCCCAGGGAATGGCCATTGCCCCCCCTGGGCTGAAGTTTTAAAGAAAAAATTTGTTTTTTTCCATTTGGCCGTTTCCCCCCCCGAATTCTTTCCTGGGGGTTTCTTTTTTGTTTTAAAAGCCCTCCCCCCCCCTTTTCCTTTTAACCCAAAAAATTTTATTCAAAAATCATTAAAAAAGGGGGAAATTTTTTTTTTTTTTGGATAAAAAAATAAAAACTTTTTTTACTTTCAAACCCCCCTTTTCTTTTAATTACCTTTTCTAAATTTAAAAAAATTTTACCCCATCCACTTTTAATCACTTCCTTATAAAAAGGTTTTTTTTCCCCCACTACTTATATTTTTTATAAAAAAATCCCCCAAAACCCGCCACCCCAAAACCATTTTACACCTTTTTTAATTTTAAACCACTCCCCAAAAACCCTCCAAAACCAAAAATTCCCCCTAAAAACCCATTTTTTTTTAAAAAACCCAAACCCCCCCTTTTCCCCAATTTTTAAAACCCAAAACCCCAAAACCCCAAAAACACACCCACTCCTAACCAAAAATTTATCAATTTTTGTTATTAAAATTAAAAAAACCCCAACCCCTTTTTTAAAAAAAACCCCCCAAAAAATCAAAACCCCTAAATTTTAAAAAAAAAAAAAACCCTAAGCCCACAAAAAAACTATAAAACAATTGCCCTACATAAGGGTTTTTTGTTTTGGGGAAAAAAACCTTCGCCAAATTTTTAAAAAAAAAAAAAAGAACCTTTGTCCCCTTTCTGACGGAAAGAATTGTAAAATGACCCGGAAGTAAAGTAATACCCGGGAAGTATGTAATAACTTATGGTTTTTTTGTTTTGTTGGTCTTGCCCTTTTGCCATATTTTTTTTAAATTTTTTCTACATTTTAGAAAAACTTAAAAACCTTTAAAGGCTCCTTAGGACAGAATAGGTAAAGGAAAATAGAATAAGAATATATTCATCTAACCCAAAAAAAACCCCTAAGGTAGGGGAAAAAAACAGAAAAATGGGGAAAAAAAAACGACTAAGACCCCCAAATATGAACAAGAGTCTATACAACGGAAAGAAAAAGGGGGGTTTGAAGCAATAAGAATTTAGGGGGAAATTGCAAAACTTTTAGGGGGCAAGCATGAAAGGGGTTTTAAAGGAAGTATGGGGGGGACATTCAGTTAGAAAAGGGGGTAATAAAGGGTAAAAAATGGAGGGGTTACTCTAGGGCAATTACCCCCAAATGCAGAAAACAGACCTTTTCTTTTTTAAAGACAATGGGTTATGGAGAACTCCGTAGACAGGGTCCCCCTTGTACAAACTGAACAATAAACAAATGAACCCATTGGCCCCCTATCAGCCCGGTCAGAACCCACACGACCGATCTTCGGGGGCCCCGGGGGGATGGCGTCAAATGTGGACTCCCCAAAAAATGGGAAACTGTTCGGGGTTTGGGCACCCAACCAATGATATGTTGGCACCAAATGGTATCCACAACCCCCAAAGAAAAGAGGGGGGAATCCCCCCGGGGAGTAAATGATACCATCAGACTAGACAAAAATTTTCCAGGGGGGCCCCCCCCCGGGGGAAAGTCCCCCCTTCAGAATGCACCAGACCCCTACAATGCCCCTAAGATTTCTACGTACAACAAAAAATATACCCAAAACCATAATGGAAATGGGGAATGGAAAGAAATTTTTTAAAAGAAAATACACCAGGGTGATCGGAATTGTTTTCAGTTTTTAAAAAAACCCCATAGACCCAACCAGTAGATGGTGGGGGGCCAAATACCGCACTGTAGGACAAATTTTTTTCAGAGACACTGGTTTTTGGGGAACCCCAAACAAAAAATGAAGGGACTTCGGGGAATGTTTCCCCAAAAACAGGACAGCCAGTGTGAATTTCTAACTAGCGGTAGAGAACAGTTACAAAAGATGAGGGGGAAGGATTTTACAATGAAGGAGTATTCGACTAGACTAAAAAATTTTTTGAGAAACTAACCCCAAAAATTTGGGAAAAGTTCAAGGCTGCAACTCCTGATTTGGGGCACAGATGATCCCCCAAAACGACAAAAAAATATTTTGGGGTAGAAATGGATAGGTGAGGCACATCCAAAACCCGCAGGTGGCGGCAAAAACGTTGGTTTTAAAAGAACAACAGACAAAAAAAATTTTTTACAAAGGGAATTTGGAAAGAAAATAAAACCCGTCATTTTTGTAAGAAAAAGGAAGGATTAGGAAGCAGGAAAAAAAACCGGGATTAGAAAAAGGTATTTATTCCCAAGACAACAAAGAAAAGACGACAGGCTTCTGCTTGCAGCTAGCGGTGACTAGCGTAATGCAAACCTTTGACGGGGAAAGGCGCCC